>JAPKLX010000499.1:69933-100080 GCA_026898415.1 Leonotis leonurus | reverse complement strand
GTTCAACTTTCTGTTAAAGTTGACTTACTACAGCTTTCTGTCTGAGACTTGCTGGTTTAACTTTCTGGTTGAACGGGCTTCGACTATCTGGTTTATTTAAACCAAAAAGAAATGATACAGAACATGAATAATACTAAGTGTGTCTTTGAGAGAACATCATCAAAACTTAAAATATTAGTGGGGTTCCTAACAATTAGCAGTTTGGCACGTTCATCATTTTTGTAGATCATTTCTTTGTCTTTCTTTATCTTTTCTTCAGCTACGTTGTTTCTGTTGATGAGATCTTTGACCTTTGAGTTTAAAGAGTGAATCTCTATATATTTTCCCTTGATCTGATCTTCCAGATCAACTATTTGGGCAACTTTCCCATGAGTATTCAGATTGATATTCTACTTCCTGTTCCAGATCATTATCATTTGATGAATTTGAATTGCAAGAATTTACCTTAACTTCATCCAGACCGTTGTCTAGTCCCACATAGCATTCATCCCAACTTTCTTCGTCGTTGGCAAAGAATGCTTCATCATTCTCTGATGAGCTGTCTGAAAAATGACTCGAGCTGCTTGAATCTTGCTCAGCTAGCATGGCCTTGCGCTCATATTTAAGTTTTCGATCTCTTTTTGCTCTCAGCTCTTCTCTTTGGCTTTTGGACAGATCAGGGCAATATGTTTTGAAGTGACCTGTTCTGCCATTACCAAAGCAGGTATAATCTGTTAAGTTAGATGTTTTTGAGGATTTACCTGTCTGCTGTTTTGATTCATCCTTGTTATCAGATCGATCATTGTCACGTATCTTGTTGAATTTGTTCTTGTTATCTTTGTAGAAACGTCTATATTTCTTCGATCTTACCTCCATCTTGTCCATGCGTTTGGCAATCCTTGCAAACTCTTTTAAGAGTTTTTCATAACCTTTCTCTTCATCTGGTATAGATGGTTCAGAAGGTTCATCTGGTTTGTTCTTCGCTTTGAAGGCTACTTCTTTATCATTCTTCGAGCTGGTTTCTGCCTTTTTGGACAGATGATCTGATCCACGAATTCTTTGTATATCGCATTCATGGCCTTCAACGTGATCAAATAAGGCTTCTGTAGAGAGTTCATTGAAGTCTGCACGAAGTGGTTGCATTAATGCAGCATTGTTGGGAACCCTAAGTATTTTTAGTTTTGATGATGATATCTCGAAATACACTTAGTATTTCTTTGAATTAAAGTGTTCTGCATGTAAATCAGATCGAGTGGCCATATGTCAGATCATCTGCTTGCTTTAATCTGCTGTTGATCTGGTCCACGAACAAGTAAACGGACATAATAACTTCTATAGGATTTAGTACCTTACATTTAAGTTATTCTCTAAGATCATGTTCTCTATCAAATTCACTTTACACATTAGTGATCTGGTACAATTTAGAACAGATTAAGACCTAGTAAACAGAATATAAACAAACTGTGTTTCGAGAGAAAATCATCAAAACTAAATATTGTGGGGTTCCCAACATAGATTAACATCAATCTGTTCAATATCAATGTTGGGAACCCTAAAGTATTTTAGTTTTGATGATGATCTCTCGAAACACACTTAGTCCTTTTAGAGTTAAACTGTTCTACCTGTTAACAGATCACTACATATAAAGTGAATTCTGTTAGAGAACAGATTAGGAAATGACTTAACATGTAAAGGAATCATTCCTATAGAAGTCATTTCTGTAATAGTATAGGATGAAGATAACCTTCTGTCTCGAAGGAGAAATCGATCTGATGTCAACCAGATCACTGACCAGATCGATGTACACAGCTGAAGACCAGATCGATAGAATCATCAAACCACCAGATGACATCATTCTAAACATCATACCCTCTTGCCATGTCAAAATTGAAGCCCATCCAACAGGGATTGGGAAAAGAATCTTCGATTGACACAAAGAAGGAAAGAAGCCGTTAGCAATCTGCTTTCCATACTTTGAAGATTGAGTCAACGTTCTCTACATGGCAAGAACAGATATGATGGATATCACTGATTGGCAATCTATAATCAATCTCACGCCAATCATCAACGGCTAAAATTTTCAATTCAATGCCTATATATATTCGAAGTTCAAAATCTGGAAACATATGAGACACACGTGCGCTACATTGATCCATCTGCTTGGACTGATCTGACATTGATCTGGTGATCAATCTGGTTAGTCATCTGTCGAGCAATTTCTTATTTTAAGGATAACTTGAACTCTCTAATAATTCAACAAGTAAACTAAAAAGTTTGTATTTGGTGTATTCCCCCCCCCCCCCCTATACACCAAACCTTGCTCTTTTGGGACCAACAAGTGGTATCAAAGCGTTGGTTCAAACGACCATTGTCTTTGTTTCACAAGGATAAAACCTGCGTGGTCAAGTTGAATAGATCTAGGAAAACCCTATTTTCATTCACGTGCATACTATCTACTATGGAATCATCTGTTGTTAGGGCTTGTGAAGAATTCTCCATCCAAGGATATAGAGAATGGAGCTTCAGAATCAAAATGGCACTCAAAGCCCATCACTATCTAATGTGGAAAGTTATTAAAGAAGGCCCACTACAGATTACTGAAGAAGTGACTGTAACAAACTCAACTTATGTAACTACACAGACTGTTCATAAAGACCCAAGGAATTATACAGTAGAAGAACGCCGCGAAGCCAATCTGAATGACTTTGCTAAAGGAATCATTTCTAGCACAGTCAAAGGGGTACATCTGGCCAAAATCTAAGATCTAGATACTGCCAAAGAGATGTGGGAAGCCCTAAGAGACTTGTGTCTAGGATCTGAAGTCATGATTGAGAACAAGCTGTCTCTTGCCTGCAACAAATATGATGAATTCAAAATGAAACCAGGCGAGACCATTGAGCAGATGAAGATGAGATTCATTGGAATTCTCCTTGAAATATCAGCGTTCAACAAGAACAAAAATACTCAAAGAGAGAAGAATATGAAAGTACTAAGAGCACTTCCACCTAGTTGGGAGATATATGCTGCTATGCAACCTCTAAGTGCAAATTTCAATGAACTATCTACTGAAGCGTTGTTTGATCACCTTGAAGGCCATGAATGCGATATACAAAGAATTCGTGGACCAGATCATCTGTCCAAAAAGGCAGAAAGCAGCTCGAAGAAGGATAAAGAAGTAGCCTTCAAAGCGAAGAGCAAACCAGATAACCCTTCTGAACCTTCTCTACCAGATGAAGAGAAAGGCTAGGACAAACTGTTAAAAGAGTTTGCAATGATTGCCAAACGCATGGACAAGATGGAGGTCAGATCGAAGAAATATAGATATTTCTACAAAGATAACAAGAAAAATTTCTACAAGAAACGTGACAATGATCGATCTGATACCAAGGATGAATCAAAACAGCAGACAGGTAAAATCTCAAAATCATCTAACGCAGCAGATTATACCTGCTTTGGTTGTGGCAGAACAGGTCACTTCAAAACAGATTGTCCTGATCTGTCCAAAAGCCAAAGACAAGAACTAAGAGAAAAAAGAGATCGAAAACTCAAATATGAGCGCAAGGCCATGATAGCTGAACAAGATTCAAGCAGCTCGAGTCATTTTTCAGACAGCTCATCAGAGAATGATGAAGCCTTCTTTGCTAATGACGAAAAAAGTTGGGATGAATGCTATGGGGGACTAGATAACGGTCTGGATGAAGTCGAGGTAAATTCTTGCAGCTCTATCTCTTCAAATGATAATGATCTGGAACAGGAAATAGAAGATCAAGCTGAATACTCATAGGATATGGTCAATGAAATGTTCAAAAGCTATTCGAGCATCAAAAGATTATTTAGAGAAGTAGTAGAAGAAAATGATAGACTGAAGAAATCAGAAGAGATACTGAGCACAGCCAACACTCAATTCGTTGCCCAGATAGCTGATCTGGAAGAACAGATCAAGGGAAAGAATAGTGAGATCCACTCTTTAAATTCAAAAGTTAAAGATCTCATCAATAGGAACAATGTTTCTGAAGAGAAGATAAAGAAAGGCAAAGAAATGATCTACAAAAGTGATGAACGTGCCAAGCTGCTCATCAACCTGCAGCAAAAAGGCACATCTGGTCATTACACAGAAACAGACTCGGTATAGACAATACCATCAAACAAAGGGTCAACCAGGTCATTACACAGAAACAGATCATGTTCATAAAAAGAATGTCAACAGGACATTACCCAACAAAAATGTCAACAGGACATTACCCATTAAGAAGGAATTGAAGAAAGATGGAATAGAGAGATATCATCCATCTGTATTCTATTCCCTGTCTAAAGTTGATAATGTTGGGAACATCATCACCTGTTATATATATGTTCCTAACCCAAAAATGTTCTGGATTCGAAAGGGAACATTTGCTAATAACCAAGCACCCAAACGTTGAAGGGTAGCTAAGTTTAATTAATTGCAGGACCAGAAGACTACAAGGGAACAAAATAGCAAGATGAGCAATCTGGATAATAGATAGTGGATGTTCGAAGCACATAACATGTGACAAGAATCTACTATCAGATTACATTGAAAAACCAGGACCTCAGGTCACCTTTGGTTGTAATTCAAAATGATACACTAGAGGATATGGAAACATCAAAGTTGGCAAGACCATTGTCACAAATGTATCATATGTTGAGGGTCTTAGCCACAATCTATTTTCAGTAAGTCAATTATGTGCTAACGGTAACCAGATCGTTTTTGATACTAATAATTGTTTTGTGAAGAATAAGGAAGGAGATTAGATACTCCTTACCGGAAGATTGCAGGATAGGCTATATATTGTCCAGTGGACAAACCAGATCGAGACCTGCTTAGTCACTAAGACTGTATCAGAAACCAACTGGTTATGGCATAAGAGATTAAGTCACCTAAACTTCAAGTCAGTCAACAAGATTGCCAAAGAAACACTAGTGGAAGGATTACCAGATCAAGTATATGATAAAGATCATATATGTGATACTTGTCAAGGTTCACTTGGGTCATCTTTCTGTTAAAGAAGAAAGAGACACTAGTCAAACTACCTGACTTTCTACACAAGATCACCAAACAAAAGGAGGTGAGTGTAGTCACTATCAGAACAGATCGAGGAACAGAATTTCTCAACCAAAAGATTGAAGCATACTGCAACAAGATGGGAATCACTCATCAAACCTCAGCTGCTAGAACACCTCAACAAATTGGAGTTGTTGACAGGCGAAACAGATCACTTAAAGAAGCAACTCGTACTATGCTAAATGCTACCAATCTACCCAAGAAGTTCTGGGCAGAAGCGATCTACACAGCATGCTATACTCAGAACAGATTCTCAATAACACTCAGACATGGAAGGACTCCGTATGAGATCTGGAACAACAGAAAGCCTAAGATCTCTTACTTTCGCACTTTTGGTTGTTTGTGTTACATTCACAATAATGGAAAATCTCAATTGAGGACTTTTGATAGCAAAACTGACCCTGGAATATTCTAAGGATATTCTGATGTTAGTAAAGCATATCGAGTCTACAATAAGAACTCTCATACTGTGGAGGTAACACCTCATGTTGTTTTTGATGAGTCTATTGTTGAGTACAGGTCACTGGATAATAAACAGATCGAGAACCAGATGACCTCAAGAAAAATAAATGAACTGCTACTTGAAGATATTCTTATCTGGAATTCAAAAAGTGATGATGAAGATATCAATACTCCACCAATTGCTGAAGAAATCATACAGCAAGGGGGAACAACTCAATATGATCTGGATGAAAACATACCAACAAGCAATGAAACATTCATTGCAGAAAATAGTCAATCTGAAAATCCAAATCTAGGAGAAATTCCAGATGAGAATCCATTCCAACCATATTCTACATCACACCCTGAATTTGAAAAACCAACAGATCAACCTGATCCTGAGATATCTGATGAAGAGATGACCAGGAGAAAGAGATGGATACAAGATCATCCATCAGAACAGATTGTTGGGAACCCATCAGATCGTATGAAAACCAGAAGAATGCATGGAGAAAGTGAATTGTTAAGCTGCTATCTCTCTCATATTGAACCATCTGATGCTCATGAAGCACTACAAGATGCAGATTGGATAACAGCAATGCAAGAAGAACACAATGAGTTCAAAAGGAATGAGGTCCGGTATCTCGTGGACAGACCTAAACACCAAGGAGTCATAGGTGTAAAATCGGTGTTCAAAAATAAAGGGGATGAGAATGATGAAGTAGTCAGAAATAAAGCCAGATTAGTAGCTAAAGGCTATAATCAACAAGAAGGCATTGATTTTGATGACAGATTTGCACCCGTAGCCAGACTAGAAGCAATAAGGCTATTCTTAGCATATGCTGCACACAAAAAGTTCAAGGTATACCAGATGGATGTCAAAAGTGCTTTCCTCAATGGTATCCTTGAAGAAGAAGGTCTATGTGGAACAGCCACCTGGATTTGAAGAAGCAGATCCAAATCAGAAAGTATACAGACTGAGAAAAGCAGTCTATGGTCTTAAACAAGCCCCTAGAGCTTGGTATGAGACATTATCAACATTTCTACTAGATTTTGGATTCAGAAGAGGATCAGTTGACAAGACTTTATTCATCATCAAAGTCAAAGAAAATATCCTCTTAGTACAGATCTATGTAGATATTTGGATCTCAATCCACCTATTTATGTGACAAATTTGCTGAACTTATGAAAAATAAGTACCAAATGTCCATGATGGGCGAAATGAGTTTCTTTCTAGGTTTGCAGGTCAAGCAGCTACCAGATGGTATCTTCATAAATCAAGCAAAATAAATTCAAGATCTGCTGACTAAATTTGGGATCAAAGACAGTAAACCAGTGAAAATCTCAATGCAGACCAATGGGAAAATTGATCATAATCCAGAGGGAAAACCAGCTTACATCACTCAATACAGAGGGATCATAGGATCATTACTCTATCTAACTGCTAGTCGACCTGACATCACATTTGCAGTAGGTGTATGTGCAAGATATCAAGCAAACCCCAAAGAGTCTCACATGGAAGCAGCTAAGAAGATATTAAGATATCTTAAGGGAACAACCCATATAGGTTTATGGTATCCATGTGAAGACAACTTTGAGCTAACTGGATACACAGATTCAGATTATGCTGGATGTAAGTTGGACAGAAAGTCAACATCTGGTACATGTCAGTTTTTAGGCAATAAACTGATCTCTTGGTTCTCAAAGAAGCAGACATCTGTTGCCACATCAACCACAGAAGCTGAATATTTGGCGGCAGGGAGCTGTTGTGCTCAGATACTTTGGTTAAGACAACAGCTCAAAGACTATGAGATCGATATCAAAGAGATACCTATTTTCTGTGACAGCTCAAGTGCTATAGCAATCACACAGAATCCTGTTTTGCATACCAAATGCAAACATGTGGATGTGAGACATCATTTTATAAGGGATCATGTTGAAAGAAAACATGTACAAATCGAGAAGATACACATTGAGATACAGAGAGCAGATATTCTCACCAAAGCATTACCAGAAGAAAGATTTAAGATACTTTGTGGGAAATTAGGATTATTAAATCTGGAGGAAAGGACCAAATAGTCTTAGAACAGATCGTGTAAAATTCCAAACTTGGAATTGACACAAGATCATCATGTTCCAACAGGAAATTAGAACCAGATTGACATAGTCCATATTGATAAAGACCAAATCATGTAAAATTCCAACTGGGAATTGACACCAGATCACTAAGTACATGTTAATAGTCAAACAGATCAATCAAATTCCAACTGGGAATCAGTAAAAGTTCATCACACTAGATTGATATCCAAATTGGAAAGTGGCATGAAAAGATCGATAATGCTGACAACAGTTCGTTAATAAGGAGATCGATCTGGACCAGATGACTAGCAGCCACGTGGATATTAATTAATTTTTTTATTAATTATCCCATTACTTGGTTAAGGGAGAAAGTCAACAATTTACGGCGACTATATCAACTTAATCATAGCATATATCTAATTTCGGACACAATATATCTAATCTTTTATTTTTGTGATGATTGATACTATGTTTGGGAATAGTGATCAAGGAGATATTTACCAAATCAAGAAAAAGGAAGCACTTTTGACAGTGTAAACAAACACGCGACACACTACATCCCTAGGATCAAAAGCGCGTGTATCATACGCATAATAGAGGCGGTAATAGACTGCAAGTCTATACCTTGGAAAGGCGGGAAAAGCTAAAAAAGGGAAGGATATTAATTTATATTATTACCTTACTTATCTCTTTTTCTTTTATATATATTTGATAAGGCGGTTCGACTATCACCCACACTTCAAATCTTTGACACTTAGCAAGTTTTTCTCCCTACGAAACTCTCTCAATCTTCAAAAACCTCTCTGTTTTTACCAATATGGCACCCAAATCTTCACTATATTTCTTGAGCAAGTGAATTTCTTGAAACCATATATTCATCAAGATCTCTTCACAGTACTTGATACCTTCGGTTTTGAGTTTCTGACCATAAGTTCCTTTTCCCCTTCGCGACTATAGGTCTATCAGACTGCTAAGTTCCCTTAAGGTTTTGAGTTTCTGACCATAAGATATGTTACTCTGCCGGATTGAATTTTAGATTTGGATTCCGATTAGGATCGACATGTCATGATTTATTGCATTATTTCATATTTTTCTAAAGGAAAAATATTCACGGTCTATCATTTTTCAATAAAATTTCTAGTGCATGTAGAGAAAAAAATATAGAATTTTATGAAAGAGATTTCATTAATTTTCATCGGTCTAATTTTCATAGATCTTAAAAAGATTACGAATCTTCTCGAGTAAGCTTCGAGGTAAAGTTGCATATTTCAAAAATGTTTTTACATATTCCTATAGAGAATAATGCCCTGAGTATTTTTGCCTTCTGGGCCAAGTTGATTTGAAAACCCGGGTATTGTCAAAATGACCTTAGAAGACTTAAAAAGCCATCGGTTGCTCGTTTTCACTTTATTCGCGTTACGTTTTGGGATTTGAGGCCAAAAGTTGTTCCGTATAATTGTCAGGTGCTTACGATTGCGAACGAGATGTTTGACTGATTTACGGTTATCACACGCTATTGGTATTCGCTGACAGGTGGGTTAGTATATATGTTTTCAAAATGTATTTTTGAGTTATTAAGCTCTGATATTTATGAAAATCAAAATGGATGTCCATGTTAAAATGTTTTGCTCCTTATTGGATAAGTGATCCCTCAAGCATGACGGTCGGATCATGTGCTATGTTAGTGCACTGGCACATGGTTAGTGTACACGTGGGTTTATGTGGGCTGTCCCTATATATTCTCGAGTGAAGTCAGTTTGGGTAAAAGTTCCCTACTGATGAAGGACATAAATGATGGACCTCTATGGGCTGTCCCCATATGTTCATAGAAGGGTATCTAATGCCAATATTGAGCCAAGAAAAATGAGATCTCAACGGTTTTGGTATGCATAGAATGACATTTCTGTTTTAAAACTTTCTATGTGATACTGTGCAAGCATGGATATTCCTTTTCAGAAAATGATTTCGCAAAAAGGTTTTTAAATGGCATAACCCATGGGATACATTAGTACTCAGCCCTGCAAAAATGTTTTCAAATTGTTTTGCAGATTGAGCGGCTGGTGGTGTCGTGCAAGGCTAAGGCAAGGGTTGTTGCAAACTGTCATGTTATGTATTCCGCTGCCAAGATCATGTTCTTTTCCAGTCTCTAATTCTTCATGCTATTGGCTTCATGACAATAAATGATTCATTGTTCTTTCACGAGAATTACTAATGTCTATTACATGCATTCATGTTCATAGAAGAGCTTAGAAGTAGTCGGCCCCTCTTGGACGCTCAACTCCTCGGCCCCTTATGTAGTGTTCGAGCGAATGCCGATCACACTTGGTGAGGTGGGTGAGTGACTCCTTTTGGCGAGCTAAGCTCACTAACCTCCGCCTTTGATCGACGGTTCTTATTGGACGATTCGGCCTCTCGAGGATTCTGGATTACCGTTCCTACGAGACGAGCTGTATTATCTCCAATCCCGTCTTTCATATTGGATGATTCGGCTGCTTGGGATTCCGGATTACCGTTCCCATGTACCGAGCTGTATTATCTCCAATTCATTTCATCTTGGACGATTCGGCCGCTTGGGATTCTGGATTACCGCTCCCATGTAACGAGCTATAATCTCCAACCCCGTCTTGCATTGCATCTCTTTGCATCCAATTGTTCATTGATCATGACATCATTGTTGACGATATCTACTGGTGGATTTATTTTTCTCTTCCCTCATTCAGATTAGTCCTAGTTATAAACGAGTTACTGTCCATTTTTCAAGGATAATTCTTCTATCATGATTACACTTGATTGGATCACCACAAAATGGAATGATGTCGAAAGTCAAGTCTTATTTTGTAATTCTATTTTATTTTTATTTTAAAACTCACATAGTTCTGTGTGATGTGAAGGAGTGAAGGCTACTTACAAGTAATAGTGAAAGTTTGGGTGCCAAAAAAGGTTTTCTAGGCAAGGGAGAAAATCGTATAACCTTAGTCGCTATGGAATTATATTGCTTACTCTTGCCTCCTGGCTCCACTGGGCGAGTAGAAGACATTAGAATTCATGAGAACTTGCTCGACCAAGTCTAAAATAAGTGTGATAATATATACATTAATACGTAATCAAAATAAATATTTTAAAATTTCAAATATATTAATATTATTTTTTTGATGGTTTGAAACTATAACCATAACTATCTTACATGATTTGACGTCAAAAATGATCTGACAACATTTCAATTTTGATTCTGAATATTTGAAATCGTAAACTGACGGTTCGATTACAATATGATTTTGAATCATAATCTTGAACTCCTCTAAGCTAATTATTGCCAACACATGACTTCACAATTATTATTGAGAAAGATCACTGCGATTGGATAAGTTATTTCATTCTATAAACGAATGGAGCTTGAGCCTTAAAACAAGTTCTAATAATGAAGCTTGCAAACATTTCTGAGTTAGATTTTGTCGTTCTATATTGAGCTATAAATAAGTTGTTTCATTGATTTAATAAGACATTATCATTTTTCAAATTATTACCTATAGTAATTAATATTTTTGTCATTGTTGTTATATTCTTGTCTAAATTATAAGCTTGTTCTAAGAATTAAGATTATAGTACCACCTTTCCATTGGCAAAGTAAATTGCAATGCATTTGTCTCAAAGTCTATAACCTTTCAATTGTGATAATTTCCTTCTACTTTATTTTGAGAAAATAAATAAATATCTCATTCCAAAAAGATTGCACTAGAAGAAGACAAAGTAGTAAATTAAGCATATATCACTTTTCTTATCTTAATTTGGTCGATTTTAATTTAGTATAAATTGGTGTCACATCATAGCCTTATAGAACAGTGCAATTTAAAGGACAAAAATTAGAAGCTTGAGAACAATGAAGACAAAGTATTTGTACACATTGGTGGTGTTATTGGTTTTTGCTTTGGCTTCTAGTAATCACCTCTAATCCAATATATTACAGAATATTATTTAAATTTTATTAAAGTGTTTGGTGTAAACTAATAATAATGGCTGTGAATTTGTAGGGGAAGCCATGGGTAGGACTTGTTCATCACCAAGTATCAATTTCAAAGGTGCATGTTGGAGGGACCATAACTGCAGGGTAATTTGCAATGGTGAAGGTTTTGAAAGTGGTAAATGTCAAGGCTTCAAACGTCGTTGTATATGCAAGAAACCTTGTTGATTCATGTTATGTCATCATTAAAAGCTCTTATAATTTTTATCTATAACGAATGTACTAAATAAAAAAGGTATGACATAGTTATATCTACTTATAAATGAAAATTGTTTATCTTCTCTTTGTTATTATCGGTATTGGTGATTTTTAACATGCCACGATAATAAGAAAGAAAATTAATTAATTTTGATCTAAGCCTTGCTGAATTCATGTTCAGCTTAGGTTTTTAAGTAATCTGAAAGTATAACAAATTTAATAAATTCACCCCGTCTTCCATATCTTTAATAGTCTATAATTTGTTCTTTTTAATAATAATTTGGTTGCTTTAAATCATGTTATAAAAGTTGTTAATTTGTAATAACCCATTATTGTTATTTTAAAAGATGAGTTTTTTTTTTTACTTACTTAAACGGAGGGTTCTAAGTAAAAAACAGAAAAATTATTCACTTTTATAAATATATATATATATATATATACATATCAACTTAAAAATTAATATAAAAAATATTTATTTTAGGTGATAATATTATGATTTTCCTCTTATGCACATATAATTCAAATAATTTTGTGAATAAAATACATGAGCATATACTCAATTTCTTCATGTGCTCAGTAAATATTGTTTTTTCTTTTGATCTTTAAGTTAATATTTTTATTTTTTATTTATTAAAGTGTGAATTTTAAATTTTACCCCTAGAAAAATCACCCAAAATTATGGGTATAAACTATGAAAAAACACATAATATAATGTCACACAAGGACAATGTTTTAATTTATATTAAAATAAAATGTTAAATAGAAATACCAAGGATTTTGGATGCCAATCTCACTATAAATTCAACCAAAAAAGAGAGACATGAAGTTCAAAAGCAAATCCAGTTTCATGAAATAATAAGTCCTTTTTTCCTTTTCGTATGTTAGTAACCTAAATAAATATGAATCTAAATGTCTAGTGCACGACAAAAGAATTGGATGTATAAAACTACTAGATAGTGTATACAAATGATTCACAGAGGAGTTAAACTACTGTACAAAGCTCAACTTGAGAGGCATTTGTTGACACACATTACCTTAATCTTATTTCCTACCACAAGCGAAAGGGGAGATAAGATTATACCTTTGCAACTCTACTCGAGATGTGGTTGCCAACACAGTGTGCATCGGCTTGTGCTGTCATGATCGACTCAAAAGAACTCTCACCTGCAATAGCATTACGTATTTTCAGATTCATGAGTTCATTGGTAAAAATACAAATCATAGAATAACTCCCATTCTTTCTCGATATAAGAGAGCAATAGAGAAGTATGTCCAGTAGAAACTGATCAACCTCACGAATGCAGTACTCAGAAACACTCCCCCGTGTCAATTCTCAAGAATGACTTTAAAACAACAATGTGGATGGTAATACCTTTGTGGAAGCAAAATGGCTGCAAGCTGAACTACTGCCATGGTTGTGAAAGTAAGACTTTGGAAGTTGACGCCTTCAGACCTTGGTTGTCATTTATTGCAGATTTGAGTACATCATACTGCTCGGAGATAGATGAATATAGCAACTCCGCATACATGGACTTCGCCTGCAAATGTGCACAAGCTCAAAATATGACCTCTGAGGTATACAAGTTTATAATGTGCAAAATGCGGATGCACAAAGCCTACTGATGTAGATTTGAACCCAGGAGTCACCGAATATCCATAAAACTCTTTTAAACAATTATTAATAACTCGTACATAACTCTTTCCAAGTGAATTCTATATTAGTATGTATTATAACTTTATAACTAGTAAGTATCAACTCCTCTAAGTGAAGAAAATTGCAGATGTATGCAGTGACTTAAGCTAGTGCAGTTGCCTGATTACTTTGTATTTCAGTCTTCAAAAGCAGGTTAGAGAAGTTAATTTATCTGAACACAAGATATCTTAGATTTTTGTCAGATCAATCTCTGCGATACAAAATAGTTTCCAAATAGGTTAACACAAGTTACACAACGACATTAGAGACAATTAAGGATCTAGGAAGGATGGAAAAATTAATAAGGGCAACGATGAACACAAAATAGATTATTGTTGTGCTCTCTCCACCCCACTAAGCTTGACATACTTTCTTTTTTGGGTTGTCCCAATAAACTTGACACAACCCAAAAATAGCAAAAGATAACTCCTTTAAAAGGTGTGGGCCCTATCACCTTTATAACTTTTACACTAATTTATACTCTCCTTAATAATCATGCCAAAAAGTATATCGTGCTTACCAGGACAGAGAGATTATTAGATATAGCACACCTTGGTCATTAGTTTCTCTTTCGCCACGAATTTGTTAGTCTAGTCTCAAATGCGTTTGGTGATTGCTTCTTCACATCACTCTTAAAATTTCCATAAGATTAAGGGCAACTACAATGGAGAGCGACTATAAATTGCCAGCTAGATAAGAACCCCAAAATCAAAAAGACTTATAATGGTAGATTTATAATTTTAGAGCTCCAATACTATTTTATGGACCCCACCCACAATATTTACTTATCATCTACTAATCAAAAAAGAAAAGAAAATGTATAAAAATTAATAAAATATTTTAAAAGAAAAGAAAATGTATAAAAATTAATAAAAGAAAATTTTAATGCGTTTGGACTCGATTTTAAAGGTTCCCCAATAATACAATTTTTAAAAAGTGGGCTCTCTAAATTGCCAACTAGACAAGAGCCCCACCATTGTAGTTGCCCTAAGTAGTAGCTAAGGCAATTCGAACATTATTCAAGAAGTAGAAACCTTGACAACATTGTATGATTTTGTCACTTGCTATTTTTATTCTTACTCCATATTTGTATTTGAAATGAAATGCGTTCTGATGTAATCAATTTTTCGTAGGGGTATTGAATAGGTACGGGTAAACGATTTGTGACCAATATCTGATCGAGAAATGAGTTGATGAACCCTCGTGGGTGGTCTTACCAGAGATAGGAATTGGTCCATTTTTCAATGATCCAACGGCAGAGCCTGTGAGATGGGCGCTTGACCTCTCCACGCCACCGGCGAGATCCAGCTAAGGTAAGGTCGTGTCGCGGCTGCTCCACTCCGCTGTGAATCTAGTGACTATGGAAGGGGTGCGCGGACATTGTCAAGAGGTACCAGGCCGGCTCGGCCGTGCCATGAGGCACGACCATGGAAGTAATTAAAAAGAAAAAGCAGCTCTTCCAAAAATGATTGAATAAAAGTTAGAAAAGTGCCTCAGACTCTGCTGCTTATTATTCTGAAGCACAAACGGGAGAATTTATCCTGGAAGCGGAGGGGTTTATTGCACAAAAACGCCGGGACGCAGCAAATAAAGGTGACGAAAACCAGCACGGCATTTGACAAATAGGCTAGTAGTCGTTGACGTTTTCCCAAAATTTTGCGCAAACCTCTCTGAGATGAAAAGTCGTTACTAGGCTTGTCAATGGGTGGGTAAAACCCGGACCAAAACCTTTAAAATAGTTACAGTTCTGGAATCGGAACCGGACCGTTAAATACCGGATACGAACCCGGACCTGGACCGCTAATTAAATTATTAATGATTTTGGATCGGGAGAATACCCACGAATATTTTAGGGTCTGGGTCACCCATGATTATTTTTGGATATATAATATGAGAATGAAGATAAACGTAACATGCCTTAGTATGTGTCTACCAAATATTTTCTCACTCTACAAATATTGGTCCTATATGAGTTGGGATAATACATTGAGAATAGGGAGGAGAATATATCAATAACGAACCTTCCCAAATTACTGAACTTAAAAATAGGTTGTGGGTGAGTAAAATTTGGACCAAAATCTTTAAAATAGTTACGATTTTGGAATGATTTTGGAATCAGAATCAGACTGTTAAATAGCGGAACCGGACCTGAACCGTTAATTAAAATATAATATGTGATTTTAAATTTATAATTGAAATTAAATTTAATTTTAAAATACAAATTTTATTTGGTAATTAAAAAAATTAAATTTATAACTGAAATTCAAATTCAAATTAATTTTGTATATCATGAATTTCAAGTCTCGTAATTTTCTAAAAGTCTAATCCCAATACCGATCCCAAAATATATGAGATATTATCAAATATCATTTTTTAAAAAATAAAATAAAAAATCTAGAAAAAATATTAGGTCTGGGCCGGGTTAGAACCGGAACCGTACCTAGCGGGGTCGGGTCGGTTCTTGACCAACCATGACTAGATTTGGACGGGTATAGAACCGGAACCATAACTTTGAAATGAATGGGTTTTGATCGGTTCCGGATCCGGTCCAAGTTGCTGAAATAAAAAATTAATTTACTTAACGACGTTAAACGGCTGTTAGAATGAAGGGTTAAGTTGCAGCAACTTATCGACTTCAAGGGCCCATTTGAACAAAATTGGACCGTAAGGAGTGATCCGCCATAGGGGCCTCTACTCTAGGGGCGTATATGTTACTTTTTCCTAAACTAAACAATATAGCAAACAATTTTCACAAAATACTATCAATCAGATTAGCATAATATATTGTATCGGAGAGAACATGCCATCATTGGCTTTTATTCTTGATGTTGGTGTCATATGTATTTGCATGACACCATCAATATATGCAACTTCAAACAAAATATAATATAACAAAATTATTTAAGAAACTAACCTCATCAAGATCTTCAAAAGATGAATAAATATTGTCATAATCAATTGCTTGTGCAACTGATAACCCAACTCCATGAAAGGATATCTCTCGTCGCTCACCAATCTCTTTCTCCACCTGCAAGAAATTTAAGCTTTTAAAGATAGCTATACCTATATAGATAGATGAACAAGAATTCCTGGAAAAGGGGTACCTCTAATGGAGGGGGCATGATATCATGACACATTTTTGCTAAAGGGTATATATGGCCAGGAATTCCAGCATGTTCAACAAGCCTTTTCATGTTGTCAACTGCAGATGCATCAAAAGGTGCCTGCACCATCTTATATCAGCATATGTAGGATAACTAGCATTACTAAGAAAAACCAACGGGAAAACACGAATCATAAATTTCCTTGAGGTCCATGATATGGGACAAACGTCAAAAGAGAATGATAAATTTTCCTTAAATTTATCCGTTAATAAGACTTTTGAAGTGAAACCCTACCTAAGTACCCTCGAAATATTTGAATTTTCACTACCACAATATTCCTATTATACAAAATCATTTACAGTATATTAACAATTAAAGTTGGGCAAATTACAATTCCTAATGTCAATCACACTACTATATACCACCATAGAAAAGAGAAAACCAGATAAAATTTTGAGTTACCGAATACTACAAAAGTGTAATATTAGGATAAACAGCAAAATATCAGCAAATGATAGTAGCATCATATTTAAAATTTGACAAGGTACACAATTCAACACAGAGAAAGACCACGTACTGGATGCCATTCTTTCGTGACAGGATCAGGGCGGTCCCTTCCACCACTTGGGGCTATCCATATTATTTTCCCTCCCGCCCTAGAACATACACAGTATAAGAATGAATTCCTTGAAATAATAGTAGGTTGAAGTAAAAGATGAAATGATTTCACAAGATTGGTTTTAAAGCAAATAATTCACACAATCCTCATCAATTTTTGAGAAAATGGATTTTATGGGTGTTGTTAAGTAAGCCTTTTTCATTTCATTATTTAGCTAAGTTGAAACAATTCCAATTTTCATCTCCAAGAGTATCAGTGGCATGATCTGTGCATAAACTAAATGGAGAACACAAGTAATGTATCTCAATAGAGACTCATTATCATGATAGAACATTGATTCTTTTGATGTTTAAAAGCAATTGACCGGAACTACTGCTACCCATAGTGGTAAATCATAACTTAAGCCTGACCATTTGATGTGTGATGGTTCCACCATCATATCAAAAGGTGAGGCTAGTTAATAAGCACAGAATGATTGTTTTGTATTTGTCCAAGACTCCTAAATAGCTCAGCTCAACTCATCCAGAATCACGTTACTCATACAGTATGAAAATAGATTTTTGACACACGACTGGATAATACCTCATATATCATGAAGGGACATTTAATTGAAGCTTTCTTGCCATTCTATGAAGCTAAGATGTATAACTAAATGTTCATAGAGAGGGTAGTTTTTCTAAAGTAAGTTAACACAATAACTCTATTATTTATACGCTTGATGAGCTAAGTGAAAGGTTTCAAATTCTTGTATGGCATCCAGAAATAATTCTTTCTGTACATGTTTCCTATATCTCTAGATACAATGCAGTCTCTCTATGAAGCAATTAGATGTTACATCCATAATAATTTTATGCTGAGTACATGATGGGTACTTCAAAGTCAGTAATCTCAACGAGATGATTAGAAATCCAAGGATTCACTGTCTGCAGTTTGGGCTTCATAGTGAGATGAATAACCAGAAATGAACCAAAATGCTTTTACTTGTCTGGAACTTCAAGATTTTAAATCCAGAATTCAGATTCATAAATTTCAATGCCTATTTCATATTTGTCACCAGAACTACTATACTTCAGTTACAGTGGCTTAATCCATAAGCATGTCGATATCCTCATCTCTGACTAAATTGATTCATATCTTCCCCTAAACAGATGGTAATTTATGACTGGCTGACAAGAGACAATAAGTATTAAGTGCAATTATCACCATAAGAACAAAGCAAAATAGAAAGATGCAGCACTAGAAGTCTCTTTAGAAAGGTTAAAAGATACTTAAAACTAAACAATTCCTTGCATCTCTTTACATATCTGTGTATAATACACTACAGATAAGACAGAAAGATGTACCTCAAAAGCATCGCCATTTCTTTCAAGCTCTTAGTGTTTGCTCTTCTTTTCATATCTATGAGCTTAGGATCATCGTTCAAGTGTTTTTTGGAATACACACAGAGAAGATTTCTGACTAATTAAAAGTTCAGAAAATGAATTAACTTAGCAATTAAGGGCATATATGAAATAAATAAATTGAGAGTAGTAAACCTATCACCTGCCCATACTAAAGGGTTTGCTTAACGGATCTGTTAGAACCCTATCTCCAGCCACATATATCTGCATTACAGTAAAAAAATATGAGCAAAATATTTCAACTTAACTGTTTATCAGTAATGGCATTATAGTAATTGATACAATGGATTATATTAGCTACCAAATTCTCAGCAATGAATGGATTAGTGGATTCAAGTAACAAAGCTATAATAGCTGGATCTGCTTCTGTCTGGTGGTTGGACATCAAAATAACATTCTCACCCTGAAATTTATTGGAATGAAGTGCTTATCAGAAACATTAGGCAAATGCTAAAATAGAGCAATCAAACGAACAAAGTATAGCCTTCATAACGCCAAATTGGCAAATCTCAACAGGGGAACTAACAGTAGGGTGCATTTGAGTCATATGTTAATCAGAAACTGTTAAGAAATTGCTTGGTATCCGCTTGGCAAGAAATATGTTCAAACAGTATAAACGGGTAGAAACGGGTGGAAAATTGATGGAGCCAAAAAGAAGGTCCTCAGAATGAGTAGAGTCACAAACAAGTAGTACGTGACGGCACAAACAAGTAGAGCCAGTTTAAGCTTTACATGCCAAATAATTATGACGTGGACCTCCAAATAACATTCGTCGAGACATCCATTCAGAGTAAGGAAATAGAACAGATACACTCAAAAGTTTTCAATATGTTAGCAGCAAGAATACAGTTACATGTTCATACTTAAATGTATCATTACACAACAAGAGGCAATATATCTTAGATCAAGGGAGGACAGATTTTCTGTTTATATACATTTTATGCCAATATACTAGCATCAGTTTTGGAGAGCCCTGGAGCCAATATGAAGATATGAGAGTGGAGTACAGAGATGCCTACCTGCTCAAGCTTCTTTTCAATTTCGTTGAATATAGAGACGTTCCCAACAAAGGAAGTTCTGAAATTTATTGTAAATTAATGTTAAGAGATTAGAAGGGGTAAACGTCCAAATCTTAATTAATAAGAAAATGAAATACTAGAAGGGGTAAACTGTCAAAACCTAATTCATACACAAAAATTAATTATAATTTCACAATTATGCTGCCTGCATAATGTTGCTCATCTGTGAAGCAGCCATATTGACCAGATATTCAACAAGAGGCACAGTTCTGTATGTATCATATCAAAAGAGTTTTATGCTCATCTGCGAAGCAGCCATATTAACCAGAGATACTCAACAAGATGCACAGTTCTGTATGTATCATATGAAAAAAGTTTTACGAGGAAAAACCTGAACTTCCCCTAAGTGACTTTATGAAAATATTTCTCTTGGAAGAGATTTCGAGTTAAAAGAATTAGTACTGATGGTCATGTATAATTATTAATTAACACCTAAGTAGCATTGAATAAGATAGAAAGAAGATGAAAATATGAACTTCTAGGAGGGTTACGAGGGTAAAAGATTATTACTAACACAATATTTTTACAAAAAGATTAGCATAATGACTAGAGATTATTAGTTCTTACTAACACAATATTTTTACAAAAAGCTTGGCATACTGACTAGAATACTCTAATAACAAGTTTGAGAACATTGCAATCAAATGCTGACGTGATTTTGTAGTATTTGGAACATAAGCAGAACGATATGAAATATTACATCACAATTTAAGTATTTACTCATTTGCTGGTTATTAGTACACACACAAGTACAAGCCAAATACATGGGCTAGTAACTCGTAGGATAGGTCACAAAAAATATGAGAATTTTCTTTAATTTTAATGCTACTAATCTTAGCAAGTGGCCCTTTTATAGTTGAAATAAACGAAATTGGCATTTTTTATATTAATTTTGCATTGTTTTCTTTCATTATTGTAAATTGGTTTACCAAAAAAAAATGTTAATTTACAAAAATGTTCTGTATTTATTCTGGGAATAGTAATGATCCCTAAAAATATGTGTAGATGATGACTTATGTGATATTTTTGTGATGACTCAATGGTATGTTAAACGAATTTGTTCGGGTAAGTAAAAAATGACATGTTTAATTGCAGCGTCATTTATCAAACAACGTCTAATTTCTTGCACCGTCAACGTTGAAACATCAAATTTTCAAGATGCCAAGTCTACTTCATTTTAGATGAAAATTGATCTCATAGTTAAAATCATAATCAATTAAATGATTGGAGTTTTAGGGGCATAGAATTTTTTTGTAGTTTAAAATCATAATATGATGAAATTTTGGAGTTTTAAGGGCCATTGGCCCAAATTCAAACTACCAAACTTGGACTAAATTTCCCAGTAAGATCCCTATCTACCATACTTCTCTGGGAATGTTTCACTCACAAGCTACAATAGTAATACTAATACAGTAGTGCGCTATTACTTTACTATAGCATCATTATTCAGTTTACAGAAGAAAAAAAGATAATACTTGAACATGTTATAATTTATATATTTAGAAATTCATTTCGCAGAAGGGAAGTTGACCGAGTTTTTATCATATCTGATTTCACATTGGAATTTTCCATAAGTTGTATACATGAAATGCAAATCATACAACGAGCACATATTAGAAAATATATCGATTGTCGAGTTGACCAACCTGAAGTCAATCAAAGGTCGAATATATCTCTGACCAAACATGTAATAGTCAAATGGCTCTCGAATGGCATGGTGATATGGTGAGAACTGAAATGGATCCTATAACATTGATTTCCAATTTAATAAGAAAACTAATGTCATGAGTGTCCATATGTAAAAATCTAGATATAAAAAATAGCATAAAAAATACCTGCACATCTGAGTAAACACGATCCAAGGTAATAGCCATATTAGAAATTACAATTTCATCAGCTTTGGGATGTCCGCTTCTCAAAACCTGATTTTGAGGACCCAACAAATTGAAAGAAGATATGAGCAGTTCAGGGATCAGGATCATAGAAGACATACAAAATCACAAAGTAACTCAATCACCTATATATTGTCATTCAAGGGGACAATCATAGACAGCTTAATTTGAATGCTACTCAAGGGGTGAGAAAAAGGTTGGGACTCTGAAACCATGTTATGTATTGCATCTGACATGAACAATAACAGAAAAGGGAATAGCTAAAGCCTATGTGAAGTTGCAGAGGGCAGCATTAAACCAAAAGGTATGTTTCCTCACCATCGGCTAAAGAAAGCCATTGGCAAATTCAGAAAATACTTCTTTTACGTACAATAATCTAGCTTAGCTTCATAATATGCACCACTAGTAGCTAAAAGGAATTTTTCTTATATATATGATCGAAGAGTATTCTAAAACTGGCAACAATCACTGATCAAATTTCAGGATCCTTGAATTTGTACTTGCTCATAAAAATACAATCTCAGATACTCTATATCCATACATTACAGAATTCACAGAACGCAACGAATAAGGCAATTCAATACAAGTGTCAGTCACAAAATCATTTAATAGTTTATGAAAGCATATTCAAGAACCAATTCCATCTCAAATTCATTCACTCTAAGTTGCGATCCATTTTCCCAAGCCTCTAATTCATTTCTTTAGGATTCAACTCCCCTTTCTAAGGGAAAAGAACACTATAATTTTCTATCAAGATACAGTTGCCAAAATAAGTGTTCACCAAAAGTAAAAAATGACAACTCAACCTGTCAGCTTAATAGGCAAAACTTTACATGTGAATTATCAAAATACATTCACAAACATTCCTCAAGAGATCTTGTTTTTTCCGAGTAGCAAAGAGTAAATGAATAATTTAAACAAAAGTAAGAACTGTCAAATCAGCTAATTGGTAGCTTAAACTTTTACATCTCACTCACCAAGAGATCTTATTAAGTAGATAGAATAAAATCCATACCAAGTAATATTGGAAATTGATTTCAATTATTAAGTGTTAAAACTTTTTTTTGTATGTCAAGATGATGGAAAAGTAAAGAATCTCATTTTTTGAGAAACTTTAGTGCACATAGCATCACTTATGCTTCATATGATAATATCCTTATATTTTGTTCAGATCTATTACTTTCTTTGAGAGCAAACAGTTCCAATAAATCATCTCTGCTTATACACTAAAACCGCAGCACTAAAATCCCCAAAGGTAAAGAAAATTATACAAGTTCTCTTGATACTGGAAGGTGGTTTTGACCATTTAATGACTTAAACTTCCGCCACTAAAATACCAGAAAAATGCCAAAACATACATATCATACAAAAGCATAGTCTCAATCACGTCATTACAAAATTATGTGGACACCAAGAATGACATGACAATAGATTTTAATCATGAAGGGTCCAGTAATGGAGAACTATGTATATGGTGTCACTATGACAGGATAAGATTAGTTTACTGCATCTCGGTAATTGTGATATAATTCTGTCATTCCATGGGCTATGTTGATTGGTAATCTTTCTGCTTCTGCTTCTTTTCGTATCACCAAAAGCAAGTCTGAAATATATATTTGTATAAGAACACCAGAGCAATTCAAGAGAATATACTTGCAATCTTAAGATATATTGCTAGAGATGGGAATGATTGCACGATACATAAGGATTTTCAATAAAGGCTTGAAGAAAAGAGGAAAAGGAGAGGCTACATAACCAGACAAATAATATGAAGATGCTCCAAAGAAGCCATTTACTACTCAGTTGTTACTCACATTAAAATGAAGGCACTAATGTCGAGTGCATTTTAAGTTCAACCAGGACATATTTAAATTTAGAATAAAGTTCAGTCACATATTTCATGAACAATTTCAGAGAAGCACCATACCTCCAAGACTTTAAAAAGAAAAAGGAATAAAAGAAACAAGTTTTGATGAAACACCTCAAAAATTCTAAAGTCGAACCCCAGAAACACACAACACATGCTACATAAGTAGAAAAAGTATGCGTGTGTGACATTAAGAAATGATCATGTGTTTCTTCACAAGTTTAAAACACGCTACATAAAATTAACCCGTGGATGCTGATACAGTAATACACACAACAAAATAAATAAAAATTCAATTGATTTCCTGATACATAGTGGAGCCATAAACACGCGTAGAACTATAATATACATATATATATAACTGATGCCGAAATATACATGCCTCCCTTTTTTAACATATGCCCAATCACACGAAAGCACTACGGGTCAAATTTTTAACACACAAAGTCCAGCTCGCTAAGAAAGTAACGACTTCAAGACAAAAAATGAACAAGAAAACCAAAAAATATACATGAAAGTACAGAAGTAATGCTACTTCAAATAATATATTAAATAAGGCAAGTACCTTGTTCACTACGCGCGTCCAGAAATGATAGAGTCGGAGATATATCCTGATTATCGGAGGCGGAGCTGGAGGCAACCGAAGCCATCGCAGCCTCAGCATTCGAGGAGCTCTTCCGGTCGTCGAGAATCTCCGCCGTCCCCCGCGGATTCGAGTCGCAGAAGAGATGACATGAGGAACGGCGGCGCCTCCGAGCTTCGGCGCAGTCGATAGATTTGACGAAGTAAGAGATCTTGGAAGCAGAATGCGAGGCGGAAACCCTAGGTGTAGCTGAGCAGGCGTAGAGCTTAGCTGAAGAAGGAACAGAGAGAATCATCGAGACTTGAGAGTGTTTGTGTGCGTGTGAGAGAGTGAGGGAGAGATAATGTGAGAAAAATGTGTGAAATCGCTACTGGATAGACTATAGAGTAGAGAGCGTTCAAAAGGAAGATTATTAGTATGGAAAATCAATTTTTTGAAGTTCGGTGGTTAAATATTAAATCAAACACCAACTCATCTAAAAAACATTTATACGTTCGAATTATACTCCCTCCATCCCCTAATAAGTGTCCCATAAAGGAAAAAACTTTGTCCCCTAATAAGTGTCTCATTTCAATTTTCAAGAGTAAAATAGTACTCCCTCCGTCCAAAATTAATATTTGATTGGACAACTCGAAAGACAGATCGTATGAAACGATCTGTTAACTTAAAAAAAACTAGTTGTTCCATACGATAACTATAGTAGGCTGCCGACATACCTAATTTTGTCATAAGTCAACCACTCAGTGTGTTGTCACATCAAAGGGGGATATTTTAAGGAATGAAATACAAGAATATCAAATTAGATGTACGGTGAATCATTCTAAGTATGAAAAAGCACTAGGGAAACGCGTGAGAGGTGGAACAAGCGCATTACAGGCGGCGCGTGTAACATCAACAATGACATGCATTTAATTATGCCATTAATGCGAGGGAGAAGGACTCTTCTCTCTCTAACGGATAGTTCCAAAAATGGTGCTATACATACCACCTTCACTTCCAGAAACGAGTACGATAATTCAAACGATTACATTGCTATTACTCTGCTAAAAATCCTTCAAGCTTCCAACGTTCAAAAATGCTCCTACCAGCCCAGAATTCTTTGAGTGTTTTACAGTAGCTTGAAGCTTTGTGTTTCTGGAAAACTTAGTTTCAAAACCAAAGTTTATGATCTAGTTTAGATAAAAAATTAAGATATTTCTTAGATTGTAGTTATCAATCTTCAAAAGAAGAAGTGTAGTGACAAGATAATATCTAGTTTTGATATTCTCTTGTGGCTCGTACTCAACGAGTAAAAAGAAAGGAGAACTTAGTGGATTATCAATCTAGTTCTTGATCAAGTCGTGGACGTAGGGACAGTTTATCCCGAACCACATTAACTACTTGTGTTCTTTATATTTCGTGTTTACTTTTCATTCTTCATCTTCTTCATATCATTCTATTAATCAACTTGCTAAAGTTCTTGAGTAAGAAAATCATTTTCATATTAAAAAGAGTATTGACCACCAAACTTCCGCACACAACTCAGTTTGAGTTAAACTTGTTAAGTTATTCTTAATCTTAGTTATTCACATATTAAGGCCTTACTTGTGTGAGTTTAGTTCTTCATAAAAAGAAGAACTTGAGTTGCTACTCAAGATATCTCAATTTATTAAGTGTGCTTAAGCATTATTTATTAAACTAAACCGAGAAAACCCTAAAAGTTTGAATTGGTGTATTCCCCCCATACACCAATCTTGCTATTTCGGGACCAACAATATATATATATATATATACAAGCATGTCTGATAGCATATACATATCAATATTAGTCTTCCGGCTACGGTTAGCTCTCACATCAAATGATACCGCAATCTTTACCTAGTAGACTGTCCGAGTATGTCTAAGCAGTGAACTTTTTTATATAAATGAGGTGAAAAACAAGTCTTTTACAACGTCTAAGCAATAAGCATGCTTTGAAGTATAGAAATCCTAACAATCTCCCAATTATACTCAAACATGCTCTAGAGTATACAATATGTGTCATATGACATCAACAATTCTCCCACTTATACTCAAAGAAGGTCCCTATGCGTCTCACCCTAAATCTCTCTAAGTGTCTCTCGGACGTTTTACGATTGAGGCTCTTTGTGAAAGGATCAACTGGGTTGTCTTACAATGCTACCTTGGAAACTACTACATCAATCCTTCGCACTATATCACGAATGATATGTTACTTGCTCTCAATATGTTTACTTGCCTTGTAGGCAGTGGTTCCTTCGAGTTTTCCACTACACCTGAGATATCACAATAAATCGTGATACTCGAAGGTATACTCAGAATCACATCTAGGTCCATCAAGAAGCTCTTGAGCCAAACAGCTGCTTTTGCGACCTCTGACGCAACTACATATTCAACTTTCATGGTAGAGTCTAAGATGTATTTCTGCTTCACACTCCTTCATGTCACGGCTCTGCCTCACAAAATAAACACATAACTAGAGGTGGATTTCCTCGAATCTCCATTGGTTTGAAAATAAGCATTTGTATCACCCAAAGAACAAAAGATGTCCGACTAGTAAACCAAACAATACAAATTAGTCCGTTTAAGGTACTTGAGTATGTTCTTTACCTTCGTCCAATGGTCCTTTCCTGGGTTCGACTGATATCGTGCTACCATTCTTATGGCAAAGAATATATTCACTCTTGTGTATATCATAGCATACATGAGACTACCGACTTCTGAAGCATATGGTATCCGTCTTATCTCTTCAATCTCCTCATGTGTGTTAGGACACATGTCTCGAGAAAGAGTAAATCCATGCTAAAGCGTCTAACTATCATCTCGATATAAGATTCCTTAGATAGACTTGGTCACGGATGACCGTGATCCCGAGAATATGCCCCGCTTCTCCCATATACTTCATATAGAATTGATTGAACAAGTATGCGCTCATGTTCGATAACCACCTTTCCCACAAACTTCTTGTACACGCAGCTCTCATCAGGCTTGATCAAATCCATAGGATTTGATAACATGATTGAAGAAAAAGTTCCATAATCGTCTGGCTTGCTTAAGTCCATAAATGGACTTCTTAAGCTTCCACAACATGTGTTCCTTTCCTTGAACTGCATAGCCTTCGGGTTGTTGAATATAGATATTTTCCTCAAGACTTCCGTTAAGGAAAGCTGTCTTCACATCCATTTGCCATACTTCCCAATCCATATGAGCGGCAACCGACAAGAGTATAAGTATCGACTTAAGCAGAGCCATAGGCGAAAAGGTTCCATTGTAATCGATGCCCTCTTTCTGAATGTATCCTTTTGCCACTAATCTAGCTTTGAAGAATAAGTAGTTTCTGTTTTGTCCTCGCTTACACTTGAAGACCCATTTACTCCCAATGACTTTGCAGCCTTTGGGAAAGTCGACTATCTTGTATACTTCCTTGTCTACCATAGATTGCAATTTGAACTCCATCGTCTCTTTCCAGAGGTGATAGTCTTTACCCTAGAATGCTTCGTCGAAATTCCATGGGTCTGATTCATTTAGGTTGGGGACCGAGTCAGACGACTCTCCTGTTAGAGTTTGTATACTTCAAAGGATGCTTAATGACTAGACGTTGTATCAAACTTGTTTCTGATTCTATTTAATGAGAATAAATTTTTCTATCATTGGTTTGTGATTTATTTTCATTGTTTATTTAATTTCAAACAAGTCTATTTTCTACAATTGTAGACTGTGTGGTGGATCCATGATCACGGAAGGTAACACAGTCGACTCCTTTGTGGAATAAAGTTCACAACCTACACAAACTAGAACAGTCTTGTCGGTAAAAGCTGCGAGAGCTGACCTTAATATATATATATATATATATATATCAAATGAGAACTGATCCTTATATAAGAACTAGGAACTAATCTGGATCATTGATCTCTGTATAATCTATGGTTCAAATTAATTGTGCATCAAATTTATGCATAGAATGCATCGAAATTTTGATGCATTGATTAATGAATAAAAATGCATTATCATGTTATGCATTAAAATACTACGTGTAATGCATCAAAATAATAGGTAACATGTATATGTTTTAGTTCATATATAAAACTTTGTTCCCACCGCATCGTATCCATATATATATATATATATTGTGTGTGTGTGTGGTTTCACAATAAGATAAATTCTTCGTGTTGTTGCTAAGAATGAGGTATCGGAAATTATTTATTTCTTAATCTGTGACGATGACATTTGTATATGCAGCTAATTATGAACTATTTTGATTCATTTGCACTTGCGGGTTTTTCATAACTCTATACAATAATGTTTTAGGTAATGGTAATTGGTTTGGCGAGAACTACTCGATTGTTATCGCTTGGAATCATGTCTAGGTTTACCCCGAGTTGATACATTCAGAAAAGTTTATTAGATAAGAAACCCGACCGATTGGAATTTATTCTATATATAGTAATTAAGGTCTGAACTAGATCACTCACGAATAAATATATTAATTAATTTTGAGTTGTCATCGAACTCAATTAATTAAAGAATTTAAGAATCTTAAACGCGAGAAATATTTAATGATAAAAGGATGATTACATTTGTAATTTGAGCGAGCGCCGAATAGTTCAATATTTATCTTATAGTGGAGTCGATTAAATATTAATATAAGAAATACACTTTATTATATTTCATAGAGTAATTAATTGGAGTGAAACTTAACTTGGTCATTTAATTAATTAAAGTCAATATTTGACCGGGTCAATTAATTCAAATTATTGACTTAGTTATTAATTAATTAATTTAAGTTAGGATTTGAATTGGTCAATATAAGAAAATATTAAAGATAAGGTTGGACTTGGTCTTATGTTGAAAGGTCCAAGCTCATTTCCCTTTGAAACCCTAACCTGACCCTAAATTACACTTATAAATAAGAGGGAAGAGGTGGCCGAATATTCACTCATTCTACAAGCAAAAACACGGCCACACCCCAACACACACAACTGTGTGTTTTCACCTACATACAGTTCACACTCAGTGTGTGTTTTCAAATTTAATGTATTCCAACCTGCGAATTCGATCATTCCCTTTTTGATAAACCCTGACGGATTATAGCCCATACGATAGTCGGATTGTATGTGAGGGCCAGAGGTTAGAAGCTTCGCAGGTCGAATTTGATTGCCCGAAGTGGTTTTTTGTTCGTTGCTGACGATTCAAATCGTCTCTTCGCAAGCGATGGATTAGCAAATGAGAAGGTATTAAATTTATTCCACATACGTAATTTCTCCTGTGTGGTATTTGTGTTTAGAATTATAAGTTTTATTTGATTTATTAGACATGTGGATCTTGAAAATCGCGAGCCCCTCATTCGGGTTCCTTCAATTGGTATCAGAGTCGGTAACATAATTCCAATATTTTGAATAAATAGGATTTAATTCTATTTAATATGCATCTGATTTAATTTGATTTTATATTTAGTAGATTTAATTTGATATTAGATATGGTAGATTTAATTTCTGAAGATTATTTGTGATTAATTGGCTATCGGATTAATACCGCACTTTATCTGCTTTTATTTATTTTTTGGTGGCCTGGTTTATGGCTGATGTTTTAATCACACGGGGGTTGATCATGTTAGATTATGATTTTTTTGTTTTTTTTTTCATTTAATTTTATAAATGAGTGGGAAGAGAAACGAAGACAAAAAATGTGGCGAGAGATGGAGGCCAGATCCGGGATGTGAGGCAAGTGGTGGATCCCCCATTAGGCACTGCATGAGGGCGGTGCGGCACGAGGTGGCCTCAGCTAGGCCTTGGCGCAGCGCACAGGCACCCTAGGCAGCAGCAACAGGCGCGGGCATGCCAGGGCGAGGGTGAGGCGAGCAAGGCGCGCGACAACGCCTAGGGCAGCACGCGATAGGGGCCGCGTGCCCAGGTCAGCGGACGCTGCACCCCAGTAGTTACTGACTGCTTGCTTTGGCCAGAGCTAGCGAGCCCTGGCCAGTGGGTGCTAGGAGTTCTCCAGCAGCACCTAGCAACCCCCCCAGCCCCCACAGCCTTTAGCCCTGGCTCGAAGCCCCAACTACGAGCGAGCCGGGCCTGGGGCAGGCCCTAGCACGAGCCTAGGCTCACCCTTGACC
>JAPKLX010000499.1:0-59933 GCA_026898415.1 Leonotis leonurus | reverse complement strand
CTGCCTAGAACTGGCACCCGTGCTGCACGTTTGCGCGCACTGGGTTGGGCTAGTGCCGCGTTTCTATCGCACCTGGCGCACGCTCTTTTAGCGCTCCGTGACTTGAGTAGTGGCACAGATTCGGCCTCTATCTCTTGCTTCATTTTGTCGTCGTCATTTCTCTTCCCACTCAATTAATTATATGAATGAAAGAGAAAAAATAACAAAATTAAACTAATCTAATACAGTCAACCTCCATGTGATTACAACTCCTGCCATATATCAGGCCACCCATAAACGAATTAAAGCAGATAAAATGCGGTATTAAACATATTGTCATTTAATTCACAGTTGTACTGTAGAATTTAAACCTAGCAGATGTAATATCAAATTAATATCACATGTATATCAAATAGAATTAAATCTTATTTATTTTAAAAAATAGAATCCCATGACCAGTTTTGATACTAACTGAAGGTACCCAGATGAGGGGCTCGCGGTTCGCAGGATACATATGTCTAATAATTTAAATGAAACATGCAATTCTAATGCGCATAGACCGCATATAGGAGATATTAAATATACAGAATAAATTTAATACCTTCTCCTGTGCGAATCCACCGCTTGCGGAGAGACGATTTGAATCATCAACAACGAACAACAATCAACTCCGGACAATCTAGCGGATTTGACCAATGAAGCATTTGCCTATTTCCCTCACCTACAGTCGACTATCGTGTGGGCGATAATGCATCAGGGTTTATCAAGATAAGAGCAATCGAAAAATTACAGTGTGGAATACTGAACTATTTTGGAAACACACAATATGAAAATATTGATACAGTCGTTTAGACCTTCAAGGGTGTAATATCCCACACTTTTAAAGTTATTATTAATATTATTTTGGGCAAGTTATACGTTTTAAAAAAAAAATTAGATGAATACGAATTGAATTATTTTTAGATGATTTTGAGACTAACGGATTTGATTTCGAATGTTTTCAGGTTGTCCGTCTTAGAGCGGGGATGTGCCCTAGCAAAAATGTACATTATCTTTGTTATAAATATTAGAAGATATTTAATATAAATATCTATAATTTTTATTAACAAATATCTAAGATTTTTAGTTTGATAATGATATAATATATATATATAGATAGATAGATAGATAGATAGATAGATAGATATGTGTGTGTGTAGAAGTCTCTACAACTCATTCCTCTCCGTACATCTATCGATCTCATCTCCCTCACTCTTTCTTTCATTTTTTTTCTCTCTTTTCAAGAACTGGAGGTAAGCTTCTTAGATTATGTTCTTATTTGGTAATTAATGGTGTTTTAATTGTGTGTTTATATGAGTATATGTATATGATATGGAATACATGGTTATGGTGAGTTGGGTTATGGTTTGTGTTATGGAGGAAGGACCGCCGGTGGAGGAGAGGCGGAGGCGCCATGTTTCATCGTTGATACGTCGCCGAAATCAAAAATTTGAATGATGTGTGTTTACCCAATTTTTGGCAGAAACAGGGGAGCATATTACGAGCCAATTTCTGTCCATTTTACGTATCCAAAACCCATCATATTAGATACCAATTTAAAGGTCTTTTCATCTTCTTTCCAACGAGATCTTCAGATTTTAATTCCGACATATAACGAAGGAGTTTTAAGCCTCTGAAGTTAGAGTGTCGAAGAGTGTATTCTCTGTTTCTAGTGTCTGACCAAAGGTTGCGGGATCAATTATGTATGTTTTAATTATTCAAATCCCATAAAATTTGGTACCATATTAAAGGTCTTTTTGCTTTCTTTCTAATGGTACCTTCGGATTGTAAATCGGAGTTCGGACGAGGGAGTTATGACCTGACGAAGTCAGGGTGTCAATTCTATGCGCTGCAGGTGCTGTGCGATTTGAGTATGATTTTTCGGTTCAAATCGATGCCGAATCCAAAACATTTCTTTAGGAGTTTTATAGTCCAATCCTTAGAAATTATACTCGAGGTTATGTTTTTAGAAACCGATAAATCGAGTGTCCATAATTGACGTCGGAAACTTGTGGTTTAAGTTCGAAATTTATTAACTTACATTTTATGTTCTATATATTTGATTTGAGAAAATATTGCTTAACTTATTTATTAATATTCCCTAAACCTGTTTATCTTGTTATATTAATTTCATAATCTTAAATTAGATTGTGTTGTAGTCTCAAGAACTACATATATGTATAAATCGAGTTTTGTATAATTTCAAATGATATGAGTTTTAAGCTATAATAAGTTTATACTTTCAAGGTGTAATAAATTAAAGTTATTTAAAGTGCTAGGTGGCACCGTATCCAGAGCTCAAGCCGGACAACCAAGCAAGTGAGAAGTCTTTGTGAAACATCGTCACGAGGTGGGGTTTACGCTATCTGTAAGTTGATGGTTATAATCATTGTTGTGTCTGTTGCATTCATATGAACTTGCCTGTGTGGCGTGGCCCGTGTCGCGTATTCTTGCCTGTGTGGCGTATTATGGCCTGTGTGACGTATTATGGCCTGTGTGGTGAATCATTGCCTATGTGGCGTATAAAGCACCCTCGAGGGGAGAGACTAGTCTCACCGACAAGATAATTAAAGTTGTTCATTATGCTATGTGACTTGCACAATTGGTTATAACTGCTTGCAGTGTATTCTCCACTGAGTGTGCTTGCATACTCACGTACCCCACATGCTGTCATATTTTGCAGGCTGAGAGGCTCGACGGCTGGAGCAGATGGAAGTGGACCCCTATGAACATTCTCTCAGCTTTTATGTATATGTGAATGTTTGGTTGAAAACAAACTTAACTAGTTTTGGTTAACTAAACAAGTTGTTCTTGTAATGACATTTTGATATGTGTATATTTTGATGAGGGCTGTGTCCCTATTTCGTATTATTATTTGCTGCTGTTGGTCATTATTTCAAGGTGAAATATACATAATTATAAGGGATATGCCGTCCGTTTGTAAAATTTTTATTATACTTTCCGCTGCTTATCTTAAAACATAATTCATAATATCATTTATAATATTAAATGATTAAAGAAAAGTAAAGTTTTTTTGTAATGTCCTTATTTAAAGAATGGGGGACGCCTACTGCCTCTCCACTTTGGCCTCACAGGGCAGGCCCCTATGGTTGCGAGCTGCACCGAATTTACACATGGTCGCGTTGTTTGTTTGGGCGGCAAGAATTGAATATTCTAAAGCATTGGCTTCTGAAATAATTTGAAGACTGATTGGCGGCGAGAGAGAGAAGGGGAACCAACGAAGGGGGGACGGGGAAAGCTACAGGCCGAAAAGCTTCGACCCTTCTTTGGGGTCTAAAGATGTGGTGCCACGAGATATTCCGGATCCAGACAGAATGAGGATGTAAACTTCAGGTGGTGCGGTTGAGCCAGAGTGGGCTCAGCAGTCGGCCTATGTTTCCGGGCGCACGCAAAAGTCAAACAATTTCATTGATTCTGTTTGATGTCGATTCATCCACACTTCCATTCCCAATCCCAACGAGAATAGAAGCCAGTCACTTCCGGCTTGTCTTGTAGTCGTCGGCCGCCGAAATTCCCCCCCAAGAAGCCTTGGAGTGAGAATCTTGTTATTCACACCTGAAGACGGTAACTGAGAACTACTTGATGGCATAGCATCAGAAGCAGCCGCTAATTATGGTATGCCGACACGGTGATCTCCCCACGCGGGGACCACCCGAGGAGAGAGGCAACTGACTAAGTGAAGTGAGAAGAGTTGAGAACAAAGTGGCGAACGGGTGCGTAACGCGTGGGAATCTGCCGAACAATCAATGTTGCGAACGGGGTCGAACTTGATGGCCAAAGATGCGGATAAAGCTGTACCGGCGAGTCTATCTGACTGATCTTTTTTATGCAAGTTCGAGGGAACTCCTAGCAACAGCAGCGACTCTAGTCCGGACCCCTGTGAGCAGAAAATGGAGGAGGAAAGAGGCCCTGGTGAACCGTCATAATTAGTGAAATCTACTTTCATTAAGTGATTTATTAGATAATCGAAAACAGAAGATTTTGAATACGAGGTTTCATAAGGCCCTGCTGGAATCTCTGTTCTTGGCAGGAGGATACCTTGTGTTATGACAGATAGTTAGCGTAGGCGGCCACAAAGGCATTCGCCAGAGAACAATTCCAGTACTCCTCTTGATTTGCGAGTTCAAGAGCAAAGCTTCCTTGATATCTCTCGCTAGTTTTCTCGGCATTCAGTACAGACAGAGTTCAAACAGAAATCTCTCACTCAGCAGGTGCGAATTGGATGATCGGGCCAAGGGCTGCCCCCTCTTCCCCTCACTCTCTTTTCCCTAATATGAACCTTGAGTCATCAAAGCCTTTCTGACTCGGCCTGACTTATTTAAACCTTCTAAAACTAAATTCGACGGACTCTTCTATTCCTAGTCTCCCTAGTCACCGAGGGTGGCGTGGGTGAGATCTGGAAAGCGGTGAATACAGTTAGTGAAGCTAGACCGGAAAGTGGAGTCTCTCTGGAAAAGAGAAACAATCCTTGAGATTGGCCTGTCCAACTTCCTCTCAAGTTTGACGGAGCGCCTCTTGTTCACTCATGGCAGACGCGGGGCTCTAAGTTAGTAGCTTTCTTTATTCCTTGGTAAGTTCTGGTCTTTCTTTCTGATTTCATTCCTGAAAGAGTAAGCTTTCTGATTCTTCACATCCCGCGCATATTCTACATTATAGCCTGCAACTGATTCAGCTTCCGCTTCTGGGAGATCAAAGGGAGCTCGATTAGTTTCTGCTAGACAAGAAATAAAGATCTTTTTCCCAGAAATCGGTCAATTCAGTCCTGTTAGTGCTCTATTCAACCGGCTTTCTTTAGTCGTCCGGCCCTAACCGGTCTTAGATAGAAAATGAAAATGAATCGGGAAAAGGTGACAAAGTCATCAGTGCCATAGCTTAGGCATCTAACCAGGTTATCACAAAGAAAACATTGGAATGGTGGGTATAGATGGGATTTAATTACGGCGACAGCGAGGTCGCTACGGTCACTCAACGGCGGCTGAGCCACCTTCATTGAGTTCACGAGCTTCCATTGCCTTGCCTCGACGTACCTCTTAGACTCGACTCAACCTCAGAAGAAATCTCCTTAATCTTGAAGGATTCATCGTTTATACTGATGCATCTAAGCTTGGATTAGGTTGTGTGTTAATGCAAAACCATAGAGTAATTGCATACGCATCTCGTCAGTTGAAGCCCCATGAATTAAACTATTCAACTCATGATCTTGAACTCATTGCAGTTGTCCATGCCTTGAAAATATGGAGACACTATCTCTATGGAGTTAAGTGTGAGATCTTTACTGATCACAAGAGTTTAAAATACTTCTTTGAACATGAGACAAAGAAGATGACTCGAGCTAGTCAAAGATTATGATTGTACGATCAACTACCATCCTGGGAAGGCCAATGTGGTAGCTGACGACTTAAGCCGAAAGACAAAAGTTAAGATGAAATGTCTTCTTAAACAAGAAAAAGAATTACTCAAGGAATTTGAATCTTTCAAATTGGAAATAGTTTATCCACCAGAAACAGTTAAAGGTTTCGTTGCAGCTATGATAGTTGAACCATACCTAAGGGAGAGAATTGTGATAGCACAACAAGGGGATGAGTTCCTAAAACTAATGCGTTTAAAGGCAAGAACCGAATATACAAAAGGATACGCGGAGACTAAGGATAATGCCTTGATGTTTCAAGGGAGATTGTGCGTACTAGCTGTTCAAAAGTTAAGGGATGAAATCATGAGTGAAGCTCACGATACTCCGTACACCACTCAGCCTACGAGTACCAAGATGTATAGAGATCTTAAAAAGAAATTTTTGGTGGGTTGGAATGAAGAAGGATGTGGCGATGTTCGTTGAACGTTGTCTAGCATGTCAGCAAGTCAGGGCTATACATCAACGATCATTTGGATTGCTGCAACCATTACCAATTCCAGAATGGAAATGGGAACATGTCAACATGGACTTTGTGGTAAGTTTTCCGAAATCAACAAAAGGGAACACTGCTATCTGGGTAGTGGTCGATCGTTTAACCAAGTCAGCACATTTTTTGCCAATTAGAATGACTTTTTGGTCTGGATAAACTAGCCAAGATTTATGTTAAGGAGATTGTACATCTTCATGGTGTACCTGTGTCAATCACATCGAATCGAGACACAAGGTTTACGTCTAAGTTCTGAAAAAGTTTACAAGAGGCCATGGGAACAAGGTTTAATTTTAATACCGCATTTCACCCACAAACTGATTGACAGTCGGAACGAACTATACAAATATTAGAATATATGCTACGAGCAGTCGTGGCAGACAGAGGTGGGAGCTGGGAAGAAATTCTTCCTTTGATTGAGTTTTCTTATAACAATAATTATCAGGCACAATAGAAATGACACCTTATGAGGCTCTCTATTGGAGAAAATGTCGATCACTACTTTATTGGGATGAAGTGGGTGAGAGACAATTGTTGGGACCAGAAATGGTACAACAAACAGTCGAGATAATTGCCCAAATCTGACAAAGAATCAAAGAAGCTCAGGATAAGCAAATATCCTATTCGGATAAGCGCCGAACAGATTTATAGTTTATGGTCGGGGATCGGGTATCCCTAAAAGTTTCACCTACCCGAGGAGTAGTACGTTTTGGCAAAAGGGGAAAATTAAGGCCAATGTATATAGGACCTTTTCAAATCCTAGAAAGGATAGGCCATGTTGCCTATAAGTTGGCACTGCCACCAAGTATAGGAGATGTTCATAACGTCTTCCATGTTTCCCAACTTTGAAAGTACGTCTTCAATCTGAAGCATGTCATAACATATGATCAGGTAATCATATCTAAGGACTTAACTTATGAGGAAAAGCCAATATCGATATTGGATAGGAAGATCAAAGTATTAAGGAATAAAGAAATTCCTCTTGTGAAAGTTTTATGGAACCATCATGGGAAAGATGAGGCTACATGGGAAATGGAGGATAAATTCAGGAGTCAGTATCCTGAATTATTCTTTCGGGTAACATGAAATTTCGAGGACGAAATTTTTCTAAGGGGAGAGGGATGTAATATCCCGCTAATTTCTAATTATAATTAAGTGTTCTAATTATTAATGGACCTAGGTTTGATGAAATAAGAATTTTAGGTAAAACCTAGACCCTGTTAGGATCTATCATGTTAATTCAGACCGACAAAGCTTTTTAAAAAGATTTATTTAAAAAGAAATGAGATTTTCATGCATAAAACGAAAGTATATGCACATTATACTCCTTGCGTAGAGTTTTTCAAAAGAAAAATATTGGCACTGAGATTTCCCAAAAAGGAGTTCATATGCAGTTGCTACGTATTTCTAAAGGTAAGGTATGTCATTCGAAAAACGAGTTTTTCATGCATTATTGAAAGTATATCAATATTATAGTCATTGTGTAGATTTTTTTAAAATGAAAAATATTGACATTAAGTTTGCTCGAAAAGTAGATCGTATGTAAAAGTTACGAATTTATAAATAGCCACAGGGGAGTAGGCTTATTTCTCCTCCCCCAAATCACTCAACACAAAAGCTTTCTCTTCCCCCCCCCCTTTTTTTTTCTTTTTCCTTCGTCAGCCCATTGACGAGCGCCGAAGCGCCGTCACTGAGCTTCCAAGTTGAGTCGAGTCAAAGAGGTACGCCGAGGCAAGGATATGGAAGATCGAAAACTCAACGAAGGTGGCTCAGCCGCCATTGAATGACCGTAGTGATCTCACCGTCGCCGTAATTTTATCGTAACGTCACCTCTCGTTTTCTTCTTCGTTTCACATCCTTTTTCAAAACGGTGTTCTCCAATGCATAGCTCTCACTACATAGAACTCAAGTACCGAAGAAAGTTCAAGACGATGATGACCGGAAGTGGCCCGAAGGGACCACGACCGACCACCACCGCCTCCAATGTCGGGGTCACCGATGGAGTCCGAAAACTCCAATTCAGTGGTGGTCCGTTCTTCGGATGGCTAGGGTCCCTTAAGGTTTTGTGTTCACGACCATGCGTTCTACAAATCGGCATGATCATATTGTGATTTCGTCTATGTAAAAATTTTGCATGCATTATATATATATAAATATAAATATATATATATATTACTATTTTTATGTTTTTCTAAAGGAAATTTATTCACCGATTATCATTATATGGTGAAATTTATTGTGCGTGTAAAGAAAAAATATAGAATTTTTTAAAGGAAATTGGACTAAATTTTATCGAACGGTTTTTCTTAAAATCGAGAAATGACGACGTTACTTCTAGGTGAAGTAAAAATAAAGTTGCATGCTTGCATATATCACTAAAGAATATTGCACTGATTATTTTTGTCTTCTTGGTCAAAGTCATTTGAAAGCCCGATTGCGCCCAAATTAATTTATTAAGTGATAAAAAGAATAATACTAAGCCTAAGAATTTAGTACTACTTATCTATAGTTCCTTTTTGGAAATGAAAGCCAAAATATATTCCCTCTGACTAACAGGTACCTAGCACTGAAATTTGAACTCATAAGGATTTACGGTTTTCCCGTTATCAAGGAATTTCGTAGGTGAAAGGTTGGGGATATATACGTATTTTGAGTTATTAAGCTAATTTATCTAAATTAAAAATGCATGGATCTCTTTTAAAATGTTTTCATGAAAGTATCGACTATTTAATGCTCTTATCGACCGTCGGGGGTTCTTATTCAGCCTAACACGTCGATTTAAGGACTGTGATCACTTAGTCTCTACTGCGGTGGGTTGATCACCATCGGGTTTTGACTCATGCTATGTTAGGGTGTACGGTTTGCCCCCTATTTGACAGAATGTTTATGATCCGTCGGTTGTAAAAGGCCCGGGACATAACCTATATAAGAGTAACGTCATGCCGGGTCATGTTTAATTTATGCACAAATGTTTTTGCTTACTTAGAAGTTATTTTTGTTTTAAAACCTTCTAAGGTAATTAAGTATACTGAACAGAGACTATGTTTTTCGTTTTATAAAAAACCCAACTGAGTGAACTAGTACTCACCCCACGGTTTCCAAAATTTCACAGGCTAAGGAAGCAGCATGATGTGTGTGGCTGAGGAATGGTGTATAGGGATGACGATTGCTTCATCATGAGAATGGTTTATCGTTCTATACATAAGAATTTCCGCTGCCATGCTCACTTATGTTATGATATTTATGAAATAATTATCATCCACGTATATATGTGTGATAATATATATGTTTAAACTCTAAGATCATTTCCTCATTGCACGAAAGCCCAATTGGCTATTATTAATAAAGGTTCATGTTATCATATTATCATTGTCCATTACATGCATACACGTGCATAGAAGAGCTTAAAAGTTGTCGGCTCCTCTTGGACGCTCAACTCCTCGGCCCCTTGTATAGTGTTCGAGCGAATGCCGGCCACACTTGGAGAGCTGGGTAAGTGACTCCTTTTGGCGAGCTAGGCTCACTAACCTCCGCCTTTGATCGACGGTTCTTATTGGACGATTCGGCCTCTCGAGGATTCTGGATTACCGTTCCTACGAGATGAGCTGTATTATCTCCAACCCCGTCTTTCATTTTGGATCGTTCCCATGTATCAAGCTGTATTATCTTCAATGAATCGAGCTGTATTATCTCCAAATCGCATATGATTCATTTTAGATTCATTATCATAGACATTGCATTTGCATTAGTTAGCTGTTTGGTCTGTAAAACGGCATAGTCCAAGTTATAGATGAGATGCTGCCCGATTTTCAAGGACAACTCTCTTATATAATGCGCACGAACACAAGGCCCCCTTTCTTCCCCGCTTCTTTTATCCCCGCCTAGTCATGCCCTTGGCGCGTGCGCCGTCTCTCGGGATTTGGAGCGTGACAAAATACCTATCTTCTGTGACAGCTCGAGTGTTATTGCTATTACACAGAATCCAGTCTTACATACAAAATGCAAACATGTGGATGTGAGACATCACTTTATAAGAGATCATGTAGAAAGGAAGCATGTGCAGATCGAGAAGATACACACAGAAATACAGCGATGTTGGGAACCCCAAAGTATTTTGGTTTTGATGATGATCTCTCGAAACACACTTAGTCTTTACAGCTTTGATTGGTGTTAAACTATTCTACATGTTAACAGATCACTAAGCATAAAGTGAACTCTGATAGAGAACAGATTAGGAGATGACTTAGCATGTAAAGGATTTATTTCTATAGAAGTCATTTCTATTATACTCTAGGTTGAAGACCAAGACATGTTTCAAAGAGAAGAAATCGATCTACATTGACAGTCACCGACCAGATCGATGATCACAGCGAAGCACCAGATCGATTGTGTCATCAAACCACCAGATGACATCTCTCTACACATCATATCCACTTTCCACGTCAATATTGAAGTCCATCCACTAAGGTTTGGAAGGAGAATCCATGATTGACACGAGGAAGGAAAGTAACCGTTATCGATCTGCTTTCCCTACTTAGAGGATTGAGTTAACGTTTCTACAAGGCAAGAACAAATATGATGGACATCATTGATTGGCAATCTACAATCAATCCCACGCCAATCAACAAACGGCTAGAATTTCAAATTCAAAGCCTATATATATTTGGAGTTCAAAGTCTGGAGTAGATAGATGCTACATCGATCAAACATTCTCAAGCAATCAATCTCAACATCAGACTCAAGACTTCAAACTGTTGTGATTCTAAATCACACCAACCCAACCTCGATTCAAGTCTGTCTTATCGAGAGAAAAGAGATCACCCTGCTAGCTAGTAGTTTTCTAGTGGTAACGTAGAGGTAATCTGTTGTAAAGGGACACGACCCTTATTCGTGCATAAGTTTCAACCAGACTGTGTTTGAGACTTGTGACTCGTTCTCCACGAGTATAAAGAAGAAGAGTAACCTAGTAGTGGATAATCTGATCTAGTTTTGATCAGACCGTGGACGTAAGGATTTCCCGAACCACGTTAAACAACTGTGTCATTTACCTTTCTGCATATTTATATTCAGTTGTTTATTTATTCTAACCCCTTGCACTTTCATTTAGACTGCATCTCAATCAACCTGGTTTAACGATCTGGTTAATCATTAAGGTTTTCTATATAAGAGCACCAACTAAGTCCACCATATTTCCACACACACAATACTTTGGAAGTAATAAAGATCACTCTTATTATTGTCTAAGTATTTACACTAGAGAGCAATCTATTTGGATTGATCTGCTATCGATCTGGTCAGTCATCTGTCGAACAATTTCTTCTATAAGAATAGCTTGAACTCTCTGATAATCTGCCAAGTAAACTGAAAATTTTGTATTTGGTGTATTCCCCCCCCCCCCCCATACACCAAACCTTGTTCTTTCGGGACCAACAAGCGAGCTGACATTCTAACAAAAGTATTACCTGAGGAGAGGTTAAAGATGCTATGTGAAAAACTAGGACTACTAAGTTTGGATGAAAGAAGCAGATCGATAGTAGATCACTAAATCCAGATTACTCAACAGATCATCATTATGCAGATCACCAAACAAAGAATATATGCAGTTAACTTGATACAATTAACTAGAACCAAATCACTAGGAACAGATTAGCAGAAAGCAGATCACTGGAAAGAAGGAGTACAGATCACTTCAAACACCATATCACCTGTCAAGATGCAACCAGATTATTCATGCCACATGGAAATTAATTTCCTTAATCAAAAGGAAAAATCAGAAATTTGTATTGATTTTTGAAAATTACCGAGTAAACCTTTGTATATACGTTATTTATCTGACAAGATTTGATAAATCTTACATAATTGTAATGATTTACAGGTATTAAAAAGTGTAATCGAGGTAAATCATTACCTAAAATAGAGAAGGAAAGTGGCAGAGGCGTAGCAGAAATAACACGCACCTAATCCTAACCCTAGGTGTCCATCGTGTGTGTCAAACGCGTGTCTAAGGCGGTAATTCGGAAGAGATAAAGTGGGAAAGTGAAAAAGGGAGGACTAATATCAACTCTTGATTTTTCATCTTTTAATCTGAACCGTTCATTATTTACTTATATATATATGCGTACCTTACTCAGTAACTATTCACTTCCATCTTCATAATTCTTTAGCCTTAAGTAATTACAGACTTCAAATCTCTTTCGAAACTCTTTCAAATTCTTTCAAAAGCTTCAAATATTTTACGAAAATGGCACCAGCTAGTTTGAAGTTCCCTGAGCGAGTAGCCGAAGTGCAAAAATACATTTCACCCGAACCCTTTGTAATCTTTAATACTCATGGCTTTCAGAAGCTTGAGGAAATTTTCACCATTGTTAAGAAATGAAAAGGTTTTTGATGTTTATATTTGTTTATATTCTATATCTATATGTGTTTTTACAGTGTTTTATAAGCATGATATAATTTCTTGAGACTTTTGGAATTATCGTAAATGTCTATACTTCGCATGGTATATTTTTGTCCTATAATTATTATTGTTGTAATTGAACATGCTTAGAGAATGATAATTCATGTATTTGTTATTTTATTTTTAGCTTTAACATGCTCAGAATAAGAATCATGAACATGGTTACATGCAAAATTTCTGGAAATCCTTGTATGATGTTCATCGTGTTCTTGATGGAAATGGTTAAAATTCGCATATCTTGCTTTTAGCGTTGATAATTGCATGTTATTAACTATTTTAATCTCTATTTAGGGTTCCATAATATTGTTACATCCCATCCGGAGATGTACTTACCAAAACAGGTCGCTACATTCTACTTGACCTGGGAAGATGAAAAATAGGGATATGAAGCAAGTGTACTGATGCCCATATGACACAAAACGAGCAAAACAACATATGACGTGATGCAGATGATTCAGCTTGCTAATAGACAAAAAAATGAAGGGATGGACTTATCAGAAATCACCAAAGACCAACTGCAAGAGATAGTGGAGAAGATGATGGTCATTCCTATGAATTATACTGGAAGGATGTCCCACGGATCACTCTTAGCACCAGGATTCAAGTTACTGTTCGAATTTATACAAATGATCTTCATGGTGTATTGTGGATCCTTCGATCAGGTCACTCCTGAGAAGATGAAGATTTTGACTGCCGTGGTACTCAACTTGAAAGTCAACTGGAGCAGAATTCTATTTGATTTATTGGCTAAGGATGGTTGTGGAGACATAGGACGATACAGACCAAATCGTGTCATTGGTGGTGAAGAGAAACTTGAGGCACTCCACCAAGATTAGCTACATGATTGAGAAATTTTTCAAGCAACAAGTATGGAAGGGAGCCACATTCAACACCCAGCTTACCCTACCTAAGGAGCAATACCAACTCGAAATGTCCTTAGGTGTATCACCTGCCCTATTCAACAAGGTTAAAGATGATGTGCATATGAGCCATCTGATGGAGATGGGGAGTTCTAACCCGACCTGGGTAACTCCAGTCAAGGGGGAAGAGAAGAAGAAAGACCCAAAGGAGAAGAATGAAAAGAGAAAACCAGCGAAGAGGGCGCGCTCTTGCGAGATAGAGACTTCTTCCACTATGCAACAACCAAAGCAGAAGAGGAGGACGCTAAGGAAGACATAGCCTACCTCACCAGAAGCAGAATCTCAAGACCCAGATCAAAAGATTCTCCATGATGTGATGCCCAAATCCTCTTATGATCGGAGACTGGAAAAAGATTTTTCACCTGCTAGGACAGCAACACCGTCACCAGATCGTCTGGAGAAAATCACCGAGGAAGAAGAAGAGGAGGAAGTTGATGAAGAGACTAAGAAGAAGAGACAAGCTGAGGAAGTTATCCAGCTTTAGGAAAATGAAGCAGACCACTCTGTGATGAAAGATTTTCTAGGAATTCACCTAACACCAGAGAGCTATGGTGCAGCTCGAGGTGTCAAAACATATCTGCTGATCAAGGACAACAAGTACTACATTTTTGATGCGTTACTCAATGTCAGATCGATTGAAGAGTTGAAGATTGACGAGGCAATTCTTCTGAGTATCTTCCAAGTTTCTACTGTAACATATATAAGGGAGTCATAGCACCAGCAAATCCTTGCCATATGCAAGCATGAAGCCAGATTGCTCAATTTTGATCTGAAACCATTTTATGCTGATAAAATGGATTTCTTTGAAAGTGTTCAAGACACAGATGATGAAGCCAAAGAGGAAGCAAGGGACGAGCCATCTGCTCAACTCAATGATGTAAAAATGGAGGAACAAGGAGTGAATACTGACCAGCCCAGTACTTCACATGAACCAGATCAACCAAGTACTTCTGCACCACCACAACTAGCACAACAACAAGAGTCATCTGCTCAATCTAAAAAAGAAGGAGAAACACAACCTACTACTGAACTAGATCAATCAACTTCTGCCACTGACCAGACCACTCCAACAACAAAACAACCCTTTGTTCAACCAAAGAAAGAAGTACAAAGGAGTGATAAGGAGAAGCAACAACAAAAGAGGAAAAAGAAGATCCCAATAGTGATTCTTGATCCTATTGAAAAGGAGCCAGCTGGCCAGATAATTGGCGGAGAACCAATAGATGAGATATACACTCTTGGCGCAGTTGAGAAGTTAAAGAAACACATTTTTTTTATCGACCTGGAGGACATATTTGAGATAGAGCATAAATCATTCACCAATGAGCAAGTGGATGATCTGATCAATATGAGGGTACAAGATCATCTGGCAGCCACTTGTAATGAGATTCAAGAGAGGGAAACAAAAGTCTTGACTGGCTTTAATCAGCACCAGAAGGATTACATCAATGACATGGACAATGAATTGAGGAGGAAGATCAGGGACAAAGTGAATGAGCTAACCAAGAAACTTAATGATGACAGAGATGCTGCAGATTCAGCTAAAGAGAAGCTTGACATTCTCTTAGAAGGCATTGATCAGAAGATTGATGGAATTCAGAAACTAGTTGTAGAGCTTGCTGACAAAGAGAATGAATTGATTGAGGATGCTGTTAAACAACGCCACTATCTCTCTCACAGCTGAGATCACAGAATTAACAATCAGAGTGCTACATTCTCAACTAGCAACATTCGAATCAGAACATTGTTGGAATATACTGGAGAAGAACTTGCCACAAGCCCTGACAGATCTAGAATACCCAACACCAAATGACCTGAATCATCAACAGACGAGGTTGACAGAAATGGAACAACTTCAGAGCACTTACGATAAAACATTAAGCACAATGAACAATAGATTGTAGAATAAGCTCAACGATACAAATCAAAACATTACGTTCTTGCTCAACTACAAAGTAGATGATGAAAAGAAACAGGAGGAGATGTAGGCAGAGATCGACTCCCTTCCTACACTCGTCAAATCCTTATTTGATGATATCGAAAAGGGGGAAGGACGATCAGATGGCAAGGGAGGCAAAGGAGGTGACAAGGATGGATCAGGAAGAAAAGGCCAGAAGCCACAAAAGAAGCAACCGAAACAAAGACAACACACTCCACCCAGACCAGATCCCATTCTTCAACCAGAACAACCAGAACAACAATAGCAGTAGCAACAAGACAAGGGCAAGAAGCCTGTAACAGATGATGAAAGCACACAAGTTGTTGAGCTGTTATTGCAAGGAGTTAGCCCAAATCAGGCATGTGACCCAATCTTTCGGGCACAATTTTACAAGGATAAAGCAGCCAAGGAACATAGAGAAGCTGAGAGAGCAGAAAGGGAGAAGGCATACTGACACCCTTTTCGCCACCCAAAACAGATCAACCATCACCTGCTCAGCCAGCAACTCAAAGCGCAAAGAAGAAGAAACCATTCAAGTCCTGGTCTCTATACCTACAGAAGAAAACACCCACAGAACCTTGGGTAGCAGAAGGAGATCAGAGAGAATAGGAGCTTATCAAGACCGGTATAATACTTAACCGATACTTTTTGAAGGAACCCATTTACTCAGAGCAACCAACAGATGAAGACTTCCAGAGATATCTGGACAACTACATGGAAATGGAGCTTGTACAGAGAATTAGAGTAGCAGCTCAAGCAGCTAAAGTGCAGATCAATGCACTAGCGAACGAGTACATGCAATGCCCTCTGATTCTAGGGAGCACCATGCCAGACAAGACCTACATTCTTAACTGTATTAACATGATTGCAATGGTCAAATGATACAAGATTGACAATCATGACCCCAACTATGCCAGAGTTAGAGATGGAATTTACGAGAGCGTGCAGATGACCTCTGACGCACTAACGAAGAAGATGAAGAAGGGTAGCAGATGGTGTAGCTAGATTCTCATATTTTCTTTTTGCTATCTGTCGTACTCTATCTTTTTATGTTCTGGATTACTATTTTGTAACCCGTTCTGAACTTTATCTGATATATAGATATATATTGAAGGGTTATCCGATGACAATTTGTTGTTGTCCAGAACTCAATTTATTGCTTCTACTCGTTATAAATTATAACGAACTTAACCCTTCTGGAATTTTAAACCAGATAGCTCTTATTGTTTTACTTAGGGTTATTTTGTAAAGTGTGGTTTCGACATCATAAAAAATGGGGAAATTGTTGGGAACCCTTCACAAAATTTAGTTTTGATGATGTTCTTTCGAAAACACACTTAGATTCAATTGATGTCTCGCTTACTAAGACCCAGCCTGCTTAAAATGTAACAAATCACTACGCTATTAAGTGAATTTGGTAGAGATCATACCTATTTTTATCTTTAGACCAGGTTAGCTGATGACTAAGTGTAAAGAACTCAAAGTATGTTGTCCTATAGAAAAGTCAACTGATTAGATTAGTCTTCTGGATTTTCGAAGCAGACCAGCTCACCTGAAGGCAAGCAGACCACCTGATGAAGGTCACTCAATCTGGTCAAAAACAGATTTCACCCAATTAGTGACACCATCTTTTGGAGCAAGTTTGGACCAGATCACCTCGCTGGCAATGGACCTGATCTGGTTGACAAGACCAGCATGGAAGAATAAACCTGTCTCTTACAGATCATTGAGATGAAGACTTGGTAGAGATCCAAATATACAATATGTCATCTGGTATTTCACCTAGTCATCTGATATTTATCTAAGTCATCCGGTATGCAAAGCGTCATCCAAATGTACATAGAGAGAATCATATCCTTATGCCACGTCATCAGATCTCATGAAGATGGAAAGATAATCAAATCAGAGATCAAGAAGGAAGGTGAAGCAATCAAAACTCAAAGAAAGGAAAGAGATCAATCAAGCTATCTATTTTCCATAATCAGAGAAGATTCAGTCAACCATTTCTACAAGGCAAGAGGATCAAATCAGGGATTCATACCTTTGATTGGCAATCAACATTTATTACACGTCAATCAACCTCAACGGTCAGAACTTCAAATTCTACACCTATAAAAACTTGGAACAAAAATCTGGAGGTAAACTTACGAACCTACGTGCACACTTACAAGCTATAATTCTACCAAGAAATCTACTCTACCATTGAAGCATTCTACGAGAAGATTTCACAATCCAGATCGTGTTCAAGCCGTTCGTGATCAAAATCACACCAACCTCGATTCAAGTCAGTCTTATCGAGAAGAAGAAAGAAGATATCTTCGCTAGCTAGTAGTTTTCTAGTGGATTAACGTGGAGGTATTTTTTAGCAGATTTATCTGCAAGTTGTAAGGGACACGACCCATATTCGTGCACAAGTTTCTTTCTAGTTTTGATTGGAACTTGTGGCTCGTGCTCAGCGAGTATATAGAAGAGAGTATCCTAAGTAGTGGATATCCGATCTAGTTTTCATTAGACCGTGGATGTAGGAGGTTTCCCGAACCACGTAAAAACAATTGTGTTCTTTACTTTACGCATTTTATTTTCAGTTGTTTATTCACTAACCCATCACTTGCATTCAAGCTTGCATTGATTTAATCAATCTCTTAATATATTTGGCTAAGTGTTTATCAAGGTTTTCTAAAAAAGAGCAACTCATTAAATCCACCATATTCCGCACACTACACTCAGTTGGATAACAAGATCACTCTTGCTGTCAGCTTAGAGTAATTAACCAGAGAGACTCTATCTGGACAGATCACTAAGTTGACCTGGTAGTAAACCTGGTTAGCGATCTGTTCTGTCAAACTTAGAAATCTCCTTTTGAGAAAGCTTAATCTCTTAAGTTAAAATTGTCAAGTAAACTGAAAAGTTTGTATTTAGTGTATTCCCAACCCCCCCCCCCCCCCCCACTCATACACCAAACCTTGCTCTTTCGGGACCAACAGAACTGTAATCCACACCGATTTGAATCTCTTTCTCGATCTCTTTGAATCCGACCCTAGGAACTTTTATCATATTCCCAATCTACTTACTAGAATATCGTGTGGGCGAAACTATCTAGTAATTTAGGAGAAAAGAAGAACAAAAATCAAAGCTTGGAATGCTTCTTTGATTTTTTTTAAATTGGAGCCTTAGAAATACAAAGGGGCGTCGATTTTAGGGGGATAGGAGAGAGAAATCGGCTCCTTTTTTGTGCTCCTTTTATAGAAATTGTGGGTTAGGATAAGGCTTCTATGTAGAATGAATTAGATCTCAAATATTATAACCATATTCTCACATTTATCTCTTGCAGTTACCAACTATAATTCAAATTTAAATTTGAATTATATTAAAATTAATATGGGCTTGGAAAAATCCATAATTTGATTAAATTAATTTCCAAGTCATCTTTGGGCCCAATTGAATTTAATTAATTTTTTGGCCCACCTTAGACTTAAATTAATTTTTCCTCCAATTAAATACTCTATGAAAATGAAGTAAAGTGCAGTTCTATTATAAATATTTATCGACTTCACTATAGGATAAATATTGAACTCATCTCGATCCATTCGAATTACGATTGTAACCCTCTTATCATTAATTATTTCCCGCGTTTAAGATTTTCTAAATCCATTAATTAATTGAGTTTGCTGACAACTCACATATGGAATAAATTCCCAACCGATCGGGTTTCTTATGCAATAAACCTTTCTGAACGCCTCATGCGGATTTAATCAACTCGTGTCACCGAGACACGATTCTGCACGACTGACAATCGAGCACTTCTATTTAAGCCAATCACTATTGCCCAAGACATCACTATTTAGGGTTACGAAAAACTGCCTATACTAATGTCATCGTCACAGATTAAGAAATGAATTAATTTTTGAGACCTCGTTCTAAGTATCAGCACGTAGAACTTATCTCACTGTGAAACCTCTCAATATTTATATGCAAAGCATGTGTATCAGCTTATACATACCGATATTATTCTGCGGGCTAAGGTCAGCTCTCGCATCAAATGATACTGCAACCTTTACCGACTAGACTGTTTAAGTTTGTCTAGACTATGACTTTATACTACGAAAGAGCCGACCGTGTTACCTTCTGTGATCATCGATTCACCACACAGTCTACAATTGCAGTAAATGGACTTGTTTGCAATTTAATATACAACAACAATAAATAATAAACTAATGATAGAAACATTTATTCTCATTAAAGTGCTATTGAAAATAAGTCTGATACACCGTCTAAGCATAAAGCATGCTTTGAGGTATACAAACCCTAACACTTTATTATATCTAACTCCTAGTAGACCTGATATTACTTTTGCAGTTGGAGTATGTGCAAGATATGAAGCAAACCCCAATGAATCACACATAGATGTAGCTAAGAAAATACTTTTATATCTCAAGGGCACTGCAAACTCTGGATTATGGTATCCATTTGATGATAATTTTAACTTACTGGTTATTCATATTCTAACTATGCATGATGTAAGTTCTATAGGAAGTCAACATTGGGGACTTGTCAGTTTCTTGAAAACAAGCTAGTCTCATGGTTCTCAAAGAAGCAGATCTCTGTCGCAACATCTATAACAGAAGATGAATACATGGCATGCAGCTGGAAGCTGTTGTGCTCAAATATTTTGGCATAAACAATAGGTCAAGGATTATGAAGTATACATGACACAAATATCAATCTTCTGTGATAGCTCGAGTGCTATAGCTATCACATAGAACCCACTACTTTATACGACATGCAAACTTCTAAATATACGTCATCACTTTATTCGAGACCACGTTGAAAGGAAGGATGTACAGATCGAGAAAATACACACTGATATTCAACGAGTTGATATTCTTACAAAGACATTACTTGAAAAAAGATTCAAGATGCTATATGGAAAATTAGGCTTACTAAGTCTAGAGGACGTAAGTAGATGATTAAACTCCTCTGCTGCATCAAAAGAAGATGCAGACCAGAGCACTTCACTTTCTACATAGAAGCAGATAACCTTAGAAGCGGATAATTTCAAATAGCAGATCACTTTGGAAGTAGATCACTTCAAGAGAAAACTACTTCACAAGAAGATTGTTGGTCCCGAAAGAGCTAGATTGGTGTATGGGGGGGGGGGGGGGAAATACACCAATTCAAAACTTTTTAGGTTTTTTTGTTCACAATTTAAACTGTAAGGTATTAGCTCACTTTACAATAAAGAAAGCTAGGGTTAGTAAAATGAATCTTCTTTTTAGGAAGATTAAGTTTTACTCAAGTAGTACCTTATGCGTGAATAACAATAATCAAGAGTCACAAACACAGATTTAAACTTGATTAAGGTTGTGTGTGGAATTTGGTGGTTAATGCTCTTTGTATTAAAAACGTTTTCTTAAGCCAATCTTTAACACAACCAAGTTAATGTAAGAGTATGAAGAAGATGACAAAAAAAAAATAAAACAGAAAGTACGAACACAAGGTGTTTAACGTGGTTCAGGATAAACCTCCCTACGTCCACGGTTCGATCAAAACTAGATCGAAATCCACTATGTCTCCTTTCTTTTTACTCGTTGAGTACGAGCCTCAAGCTTTATCAAAACTAGATAACAACTTGAGATTACACTTCTTAGATTGAGGAACTACAATCTAAATCTTACAACTTTCGGATCAAAACTAGATCCTAACTTGGGGTTTTGGTCAAAACAATTTTCCAGAAAATAATAACTTCAAGAACTGTAAACACTCAAGAGAATTCTTGATTTTGAAGGAGTGCTTTGAACGTTGATAGCTTGAAGTAATTTGAGCAGAGTGATGGCAATTTTTCGCTTGAATTCTCGTACCCATTCCTGGAGGTGAAGGAGGTATTTATAGCCTCAAGAAGAAAACTATCCGTTGGAGAAGAAGATGTCCTTCTTCATCGCATTAATGACTGCATTAAATGCATGGCAGTGTTGATGAAGCACGCGCTGCCAAATGCGAGTGGTTACCACCTTTCAAGAGATTTCCCAATGTATTGCCATACTGGGAATGATTTACCGTACTTCAATTTTGATATTCTTGTACTTCATTCCTTAAAGCATGCTGTTGATGTGACAATACAAAGAGCGGTTGACTTGTGACAAATTTAGGTATGTCGGCAGTCCACCGTAGTTACTGTGAGGAGCAGCTTGAACTTAAAATCATACCAGCTCGCTGTTTGAACAAACTGCGCCTCCATCTTGAATTCTTGTTATGGCCAGATCGTACATTCCATAAACAATCTGCTGTATTGAGAGGTAGAGATGACCAGATCGTCTTTAGGGATAAAACGATCTGCTGTTTGTAGGATGACAGCAGGTTGTATGTATATTGAACGAGCTGCTAATCTCAACCGATCTGATGCTTGCGAGAGCAGCTGGCTCCAACTTCTTTAGAACGAGCTGCTTAATCTTGAGCTCCTATCGAACAACCTATTCTATAGAACAGATCGTTATAAGTTATTTTGAGACTTCAAAACAACTTTTACATTTGTGATCTGTTGAAATATAATCTAGAAATGAAACCAAAACAAGCAAGTTGGAATGACAGCTCGCTGCAATCACGAGAAACAGATCGTTAATTATTTGGAAAACGATCTGCTCTCTTTTTAACGAGCCGTCTTACATGAGGGAATAAACACTTGCAATAATAACAATCATTGTGTCCAGGATATCTATTACAAGAATAAGACAGATCGTTATTTTCCTTTAAGAAAACGATCTGCTTCTTTTACACTTAGATAAACCTTAATAGATGACAATGATTATTTGGTTTCAACGTTATCATGTAGTTTCGAGGAACATCATCAAAACAAATAAATTTATGGGGTTCCCAACAAAGATCACTCATAAAGCATAATACTTCAAACCAGAACACTTTCTTAGAAGCAGAACACTTTTTGTAGAAAATAATACTTTCGAAGAACATAACATTTTCACAAAAGGAAATCACTCTTTGAAAGCAGCATCAATCCTACGTTTTATTAATCCAGTTAATCACTCGAAGTAAACGACATGTAACATTATCACTGATTTGATAATTTCTTAATAGTTAATTTGATATTCAAGATAGGATAATTAATTCTTGAACTAGAACATATAATGTATTGAATCATCAAAGACCAAAAATGTTTTACTTCAATAGGAGCACATCGATTTTTGGAACTTGTAGGAGTTGCATGTTACTTTTTACTTAGAAACAATTTGACATTTATGTAATTCACAGTTTGAATATACAAAAAATATTATCGAGGTATCGTCATCTTTTTAGAAGATATAAAATGTGTTTGTAATTGATTAATTAGATAGAAATTTAAAAATAATTACCAAAATCGAAATAGTTAAATATTTTTAATGTGGTTGACTTGCTATTTATATTTTTCATTTATCTATACGTGTTTTCTTATTGGCTTTTAGTCATTGCTTTCATTTAAGTTATTAATTTAAACCATTTTCCTAAGTCTAAACAAAATATTATAATATAATATTTAATAACCAAAAAATATTCGATCTTTGTGTATACCATCTTAACCCTATACTTTCTAACATGTGTACACTAGCGTGTTAAGAAATTTGCGATCACATTTTTTTCATGTAATATTTTTTTTTTATCTACATCTCCATGGTAGTCAGTGCAACTCTCTATTCATTACGCATGAAAATCATGATCTATCCATCTGTAATACCCTCAAATTTTAATTAGTACTTAATTGCTAATTAAAGATTTAATAAGTTTTTGCATCCTTAAAAAATAAAATAGGAAAATTTAAAACTAAAGTATTTAGTTGTAATTAGTGAAGATAAGTAACCTAAGTGTTACTTAAGCATGATTTAGAGGAAATGTTGGCATATTATGGGATAATCATAATATAATAAAATAAAATAAAATAAAAAGAAAAATGATAATTCTTCAAAATTCTAGAATGTGGTAAAAAGTGATGAATAATCACTAAATTAATTAAATCTAAATAAAATAAATTATTATATATAAAAGAAATCTAGTTGTACTATTCATGATAAACATCAACAAAATATTTCTTCCTCTTCCTCCCTAAGATTTTCGAAAATCATCATCATCTCCATACCAAAAAAAATTTTCTCCTCCCAAGCATAATAGTGTGATCTCAAGCAACATCAACTATAAAGATTAGTAAATTGAAGGTAAATAATCCTCTTTCATCATACTTTTGTGTTTTAAATTGTGATAAATTATGATTTTGAAATATGATGAAGGAAGATTAGAGATTTGAAAGTATTAGTGAAGTTCTTGTGGATTTTAAGGTTAAATCATGCATAAAGTGAAAGAATATGTAGAAATAAGATGAATTAGTTAGAGATATGGCCTTAGTGTTTGAGTTTAAATTTATGTTAATAATTGTGATGCTATGCTTAAATTAAGTTTATATTCATGTAATTAAGCATGTTTAAACATAAGATTAGAAAGAAATTTAGTGAAAATCAAAATATGGAAATTTATGAAATTTTTGAAAAATTAAGAAATAAAGAGCTATGGAGATTTTGTTTTATTTGCCTCTAATAATTTGATATATGATCTCTATGAAGCATAATAAGTGATATATAAATTATTTAGATTTTTCCAAGTTCATATGTAAAAGTTGGAAAGAGTTAGTTTGTGTGATCATGTGATATATGGTGTTTAAGACATAATATGTTAGTTTGTGTGATCATGTGATATATGGTGACGTAATAACATAGATATGATAAGTGATTAATATAATGTTAAGATAGAAGGATGCAATAGCCGAAGAACTTATAGTTATAATAGTTGGTAATCAAGTAAATTACAAGAAGAAGAATGAGATTATGAATTGATGATTCCATAGAAAAGAGTATGGTTTCTTATTCTTAAATGTTTTACTAATGTAAGGTTCAGCTGAGAAAGGAAAAGAAGAAAAGAAAGAAAGAGACGAAGGCTTGGATTAAATAGATTAAACCATCCAGGTGGGCCTTCGAACTAAAGAATTATTTATGTTGATATGTTGTTATGTTTAAAGAAGTTTGACTTGCCTATTTTGAGCATGCTGCATTTTACCTATATACAAGAGAATTACGATATCGGTCCTATGCCGGACGAGCTGCCGGTAAGGGTTTGTGTACACATTGGACCGTGAGTCAGCGAGCGAGTTGGCCGGTCAGAGTGTTTGAGAGGGAGGCCTACCTCTCAACACAAGAGTGTAGATATGGTATTACAGATTTGAGATAAATTTCTGCAGACACATGACATGCATATTCCGTTTTTATTGTTTTCAGAAAGAAAAGATATATGTTTTAAGAAGCGTATGTAGGTTATTTCTTAAAAACCCTGTATATGCTAAAGTTGGAAAGTCAACAATATATCTCTAAGAGCAAGTTTTAAATGTTTTTATGTACTCATGCCCTACATGTATTTCTAAACGTGCAGGTTGAGCTGGGAGATGGCAATGGAGCTGAACACTGTAGTTTATTTTTGACATGTAAATATTGAGTGGGATTATGGTCATCTTGTTAAACCTTGTTGAAACATACTTTGTAAGCCCCGAGTTATATGTCGTCATACATATAGCTCATCCACTCTTCCCGTTGCGGAACTCCGTTTCCTTTTGTTGTTAATCTGAATGTTTGGTGCCATTATGTTTGGTTAGCTTATGAAATCCATGTTGGCATTTTCCTTTGTGAATCATCGTGTTCAACCCTTTTTTCCTTATTGTTTGAGTTTTACCTTTGGTAAATTGAAACATGAGTTCATAAATTGTTTGAGTTTCGTTTTCACTAGAAACATGGCAGCGTGTTGGAACCACTTTTTCATTCATCTCGTCTATCCAAATTCGAGAAACATTGATACCATTTTTAAGATATTTTCGATACCTTTCTAACGGTTCCTTCGGATCTCAATTCGGAGTCCGGATGAGTAAGTTATGATCCTTTGAAGTTAGGGTGTCAAATCTGCCCTAATCCTGCGAAATTCCTGATTCAATTTATCCCTGAGATTTAATTTCATTTCCAAGAGTTTCTTAGTTAGCCGAGTCATGGTCTAATTACTTAACTAAGATAGGGTTAAGAAATTGGGCTATGACACCATCTAATACGATCCTGCCCAATCGTATATCTAACACGCAAAAAGAAAGACTTCAAATGAACCAATGGAATATCCCAAAACCTCTGAATCTAACCCAAGAAAAGATAAAGGCAAGATTGACTCCGTATACCCTAACGTGGTGTTCATTCAGCAACTCGGGGTCGATTAGTGACACACAAAAATCATTGGATATTGTAACAAACAAGATCAGTCGGGACAGTGTCTATATACATGATGTACAAACTAGACCAATTTATGTTCTTATAGTTATTGGCGCACCTTCGTTCCCTTTTTCATCATGGACAAATGAACTTTGCATTAAAATGTCTTCTTATACTCGTCATATTTAGTGATTAAGTTGGATTTAATAATTGTATCTTGTGCATCCATTTATTCGTCATCTCCTTAGTTATATTGAGATCGTGGAGTAACTCATCAAGAATCCACTCTTTGTCGATTACAACATCATTCTAGGGTTATTCTTCATAAAAATTTGAAGGAGATGGAAGAATTATATCAACTTTTGCTCACTCACACATCCTACAGTTAAGAAAAATCAAGTCTTCCATCATAAGAAACATTAATTAACTGATCAATCATCTGACATCTTGTTGTTCATGAGTTTTCTCATATGCTTAAAATGTCTAGATCCTGCTAATTCGCCAAAAATATTTTCTAAATAGTTCATAATGGTTCTCGGGGTGCGAAATGATAAGATTCAACCACAACTTAGGAGACACACTCTCGATGATGTTGCACGTGGACTCGATATAATCCTTATGCAACATGGCCTCGATATAATCCATCTTAGAAGGTACTCGAATAAGTACCTTCTGAGATGATACATTTTAAACAGGACTCTTGACAATGACTAAAATAAAGAAAAATTCGAGAAATATGTGTATGTAGAAAGTTTGCAATAATTTTTAAGGTATTGCAAAGTTGTAAATATACACTTCATGCATTTGTTGTTTGTTTGAAGCTAATTAATTATTATATTCTTTTTTTATGTAGAATCCCTAAATTCATATAGGTCCAATTTCGGTGACTGGCATGAGAAATCGACAATAAATTGATGATGTAGAAAAATAAGAGAGAGATGTGTATGCAGAAAATTTGCAATGATTTTCAAGGATGCAAATGATTATGCAATCTATATGCATGTCAAGTGTTACCTCAAAAGTCAGTGAAGAAATGAATATCACATTTAATGTCATTATGAAAGATGTGACAGTCCAGATTGAGAACTGTCACGCCCCAATTCCCGAGGGAAGGCCCGTAAGCCGGGGTGCGACTAGGGGTGGGATTTAAGAAGCGGGGAAGAAGGGGAGGCATGCTTGACTTGGAAAGAATCCTGAATAATACTACAAACATAACCATTAATAGATAAACGAGAAGACTCGCAATTCAAATTGATGGAAAAAGCTATTTGATGCCAGAATTTGAGGTTCACAATCCTAATTCTATCGAACAGAAGGACATAACCAGAGTCATTAGAAAGTTATAGATCGACAGACGAACTATACTTGACAAAAGGAATATCATAGCGGAAGCAATTCATAAAAGCAATCTGACGAGAACAACAACCACACCTCAGCTCAGCTCGTCACAACTGGCACTTAACCTGAAAATATTTGGAAACAATTGTTGGGCTGAGTACTAGTGTACTCAGTGGGCTATGCATTTTATAAACAGTTTTATAAAATCTAAACACTTTTATCCATTCATGAACAACATACCTTAGAAGGTTTCAAAACGAAAAGTACTTCTAAGCATGTTAAAGCATTTATCATTTTCATTCTTTTGCGCATTTATGTACGTTCTAAAGTTACTCTTACTTTGGCCCCGGACCTCTTGCCACTGTCGAGCCCATATACATTCAGACTTCGGGTCGAAGCCCAGAGAGTCTATTTGAGCATTTAGATTTCGGGTCGAAACCCAGAGAATCCCTTTCTACTTTTGGATTTCGGGTCAAAACCCAGAGAATCCCTTTAACTTTACAGCAGCACACAATGGAGATCAACCCATTGCAGTACTACCCATCGTGTACACAGTTTTCGACTAACGTGTTAGGTAAAGTCGAAAACCTCGATCGATTAACTTCAGAGCATTAAACTTAATTGAACGTACATTAAAACATGACATGGATAACATTTCATTTTGCAATATCAGAGCTTATATAACTCAAACATAATTTTGAGAAAAATAAACCCACCTCTTGGAATAAATCCATCGATTAAACCTCCTTTGAGTTTAGAAAAGTCGAGCTAATCCTCACGTTCAACTTGGCTTACACGTTAGTACTTGACCTTCATATAATACTTAGAAACTTTATAATCTAAATAAATCTATCTATAATATAAAAGCTAAATATTAGCTTTTAGAGTTTCATATCCATTCTATTTTCTAGAAATGAATCTTGGATTTTCTCCGAAAATTTTAGCTCGTTTTATAGCATTTAATAATTAAAGCTATCATTACTCGTTTAAAACGAGATAATTAAAATCCTATAAAATCATTCGGGATAAAAATATTAATTTCTCACTTTTAATCGTTACTTCGTTGATGTTCGATTCTTGATTTTTTTTTATTAATTAATTATTAGTAGTTTATAAATAAATAATTATTCTCAAACAATAATTATTAATCAAGTCTTGATAATTTAATTAACTAATAATTAATTAAATTATATTATATTATTAGTACAAATATTAAACTAAAAATACAATTTTTTTTTATAATTTAAGTTTTAGCTAATACCATTAGCCATAATAATCGATTATGATTCATTAATTAGCCATATAATTAAAATTATCCAACCAACATTAATTCTCCCCCTACTCCTCTCTGCACTATCGATTAAACACTCCCATTTTCTCTTTTTCTTTTTACTCAAATTTTCATTTCTTTTCTTATTGTATTTCATTTTCTTTTATTTACTCTTTTCTTATTAATTCTTTTTCTTTATTATTTATTTGGAAGAATTTCTTTTTCCCCTAAAGAAGTCATCGGTTCTTCTTTCCCTCACCACCATTCTTCCTTCTTTTCTTTCTTTTTATTCATTTTCTTAACTTCTTTTACTTACCAGAAGTCCCCCATCCTCGTTTCTCACACTCTCTCTCTAATCTATGCAACTCAAATCAACTCATTTTCTCTCTCTCTAGATTTCTGCTTAAAATTGGAAACTAACCATCCCATTTATCTTCATTGATTTAGACAAGGTTTGATTTTTAAATAGGGTTCTAACCGTTAATGTTATGAAATTATATATATACTAGACTTTAACAAATAGAATATAAAAAAATTAGAAGATTAAATGTTGAGATCATTATTACCTTATGAGAGATAATTATATGAAACACTTGATTTCTGCAGATTTGAACGGCTCAATGAGGCTTGCAACTGGGCAGCCTCCCTACTTCAGATTCTCCAGCTTATTTCTTTGTGTTCTTGTTTATCCTAATTCTTCTCCTTTTGTCTAGTTTTTCTTTTTATTGGTTTGAAAGTAATTAGGAGAGATGGGAATGAAGTTATGGTGTCACGTCCCCATTTCACTTCTCTAAGTAAAATCGAGGAAACGTGACTCGGAATAAAAAATGCGGGTAACGAAAAGAAATAAAGGCGTTGATACTTGAATGAAACATGAAACGTACTACGAAAAATGGAGAATTCGATAGAATTTGGTATCACGAAACCCCAAGTACATAAAAGAAATGCATAGTTCGAAGCCAAAAGAGATAGCTAATAAGTTCTTGAATTTAAACAAAACGTCTGGCAGCGGAATCTGGATCAATATCTAGATTTACATGTATGACGACATATACATCACCGAGAGTAATACAATAAGAGTTCAACAAAACCACCGCTGAGCCTTCCACTTCGTCATCACGACTTAACCTGCACATTTATAAATACATGCAGGGCTGAGTACGAAAGTACTCAATAAACACATGTGGAAATTGCATTCGTACAATATATTTGCCATTGCCGTAACACAGTGCAACATATGGATTTTGTCACTAAAGAACCTATGTTCACTAAAGTTCTTGTGATCTTAAAAGTTCGACTGCGCAGTCTAAGTTCTGGAGTAATCATACATATCTGTAATTCTGTGTGTCGGGAAAGTGGCCACTTTCCGCGAACACTGAACCGGCCAACCCGCTAAGATGACTCACAGTTCTAGTGTACACTAGCCTTAAAAGATATAAATCTTTAAAGACCCGAAATCGATTAATTGTTCAACAGATACGCATCATACCAAAATATAAATATCATCGACAATGCAATACTTCATAACATTTTAAATTCTAAAGCATTCTAAAGCGAAAATAACAATTTGGTACAACGCATACGATTTGATTTGTAAAAGAAAGCCTACCTGAACTGCTTCTTCGTCTAACGAAAATCTAGTTCAGATCGACTGAAATTTCCTTTCCCTGAACCTTAATCGTAATTAAGAGGAAAATACTCATCGTGAGTATATAATTTATTCCATCTAAAAATGAAATACTATTCTATTATTTCATTAATTCTCTAATCTCTTCACTCGACTAAGGTTCGAGTACTTAAGGATTTCTATAACCAATAAATATTACTACTAATTTCATAACTTAATAGGTCTGAATTATTGGATTAAATCTAATTATTTATATCCAATCTTTTTAATTACTAATTAAATCTAAAGATGAATTTTATTAAACCATAATTAAGGGATAACTTAATCCATTATTAATACCCAATCTGGGCCCACTCTACATAATTAAGAGGCCCATATAAGAACACAAACAGACCCAATCTATTCTCATCTTTCGGTCCATTAAGAGTTAATTGTTGGCCCATTCGATTTATTTCTTTTCCAGCCCATTCTTCTTATCATTTCAACCTATTCGATTTATTTCTCCAACCAGATCAAACTCTAGTATAATTTCATCTATTTCCATAACCCATCTAACCCTAACCTTGTTTCACCAGATTCTCTTCTCCCTTCTCTCCCTCGCCTCGCGTTTCTGTCGTCCCTGTCGTCCCTCTCAACGACTCCCTTTTCTCTACCTTCTGCCTTGATTTCTCCTCTCCTTTATCTCTCGACGCCTCTCTGTTCTCGCTTCAATTTCTTCTTCAGTGGGAAGCTCTCCCACATTCCCGGTTAGAGCAGCAATGGCGTCGCCCTCCGCCTCTTCATCAATCCGCTTCGGCCGTCTCCCAAGAGGTAATTCCCCTTTCCCTTCCTAATTTCATTTCTGTCGTCTATCCCTTCCCTCACTCTTCTGTTAATTCAATTTTAGATTTAGGGCTTTCAAGGTTTCAAGCTTAATCTGCAACATTCAAGCCTTTAGTTCTGTGCTTATATTTTTGGGTGCTCTGTTTCGAATTTGGTTTCAAATTTTGACATTCACGTATTTTAGATTCGATCCTTCGCTTTCTGTATGATAAATTCTCTTCTAAAGATTCGTTTTAAACAATTGGTCAAACCATGGTTTCATTCTGTATCTAAGTTGTGAAATGGAAGGAACTTTGGTTAGTTAAGAGTTTCAAGTTCTGATTTGTTTAAAGTTTTAGTCAAGTACTGACTTTGTTTTGTTCTTATTCTTGGCTGAGGGATATTTATATATATATATTGGTTGCTGGTCTTGTTCTGATTCATACGTTGGAAGGGTTCTGGAGATTTGTTGCTGCGTGAGGTAGTTTCTGTCTTTAAATTCTGAGATTTAAATGCTTTTGAGTTGGTTTCTTATTATGGAGGTAAACGAGTACTGATTATGTTTCTGGAGGTTGTATATAATATAAACGTAAGTCCAGTTCTAAAATCATAATCTATGTATATATATATATATCGATGTATAAATTCTATGTATTCTGTTATTGCAATCTGCACACACATATATATAAGTATATAGCTAGGTTCTGAAATCTGCAAGTTGTTTTCTAAATAACTTAGGATCTAAAAGCTTCTCAGTCTTCTAAGTTCTGAATGGTTTGTGAAAGAAGGAGTCTAAGTTCAGTGTTTCTTTTCCTTTTTGAGGTTCCAGTAACCCAGTTTCTTTTTTTTTTAAGAAAACAGAAAGTCTTGAACTAATTCTAAGGAATAAGACTAGAGTATTAATAGTATACACTCGCACACATATATATACGGCTATATCTATGTTCTGAAATCAGAGTACCTATGTTTTAAGTGGCCCGTATGCTAACCTTTATGATAGTTTAAGGACTCTATGTTTGAAATCTTGGTTTTACCCGTGTTTTAAAAGATTGCAGGCTCTGCATAAAACCTCTTTTTCATTCAAACGGTTAAATATAAGTAAGAGAGCTTACTCTTACTCTAGGATTCGGCTAAGAGAGCTCCAAGCTGTCTTCTGAGAAGAAAAGGTAACAAACTGATTTAATCTAATGCTACAACTGAAAAATCTGAATGCTTAACACTTTTCATTTACCTTAGTGACACCTTAGAAACCTTGGGGTTAGGATGACTTGGGAAACTCCTTATACTTGAGCTGGGATGACTAAGAGGGCTTTTCTGGAGAGGTGAGTGCTGCTGTATGTTACAATGGGAGTGAAAGTGAGTGTTGGGGTGGGATATAAGGAAGAGTATTTCTTCTTCTATTGGGTTGGTTTTCAACGCAGGGGTTCTTTACTTCAGTTTTGTGATAACTGCAGACACTTGAGTTCCTATATGATGTTTCCAGTCTACACTAACACTTTGCCTGCCTCTCTTGACTTTGGGGGCAGCATTCAATTTATGTGCTTCCTTCCTTTGCAGGTGCAGGGCGCAGGACAGAATGGTGAAGTGAACGGGCACTGCTCCTTTCTGCTGTTACTTCCCTCCTCCCTTTCTTCCTTCTATCTCTTTTTTCTTGTACACACCTCTCAAGTTGTACTTAAATGCAAAACAGCTTTGTGCAGTGGATAAATCTAGTAGTTAAGAATGGGATTGGTTATGGGATTCTTGTCCAAATTTGTAAGACTTAAAGCTTTGGAAACTCTAGAGATCTTGCTATTCTATTGTTCTAGCTTAGTACGCCTATGTGTATAAATATATATATTCACACGCTTCTCTTGTTATTTGCAGTATTCATTCCTCTTCCCTTTTAGTTCTTGATTGCAACATAATATATATATATATATATATATATATATATATATTGTACAATCCTCTCTCTTACAAAACCATACATCTTATGCTCATTTCCAAAGTATTCATAATTATATATATGGCGTGTGTTCCTCGGCCTCATAATCAAGGTTACCCAATAGAAAACCTATGATATAATTAGGGAAATGAAACTTGTACTCCTCTTTCTTTATTACACAATTTCTAAATCTAAAATTCTTCTTGTAAATATTTTACTTATTAAAATGTATAACACAACTAGGTTATATTCTTCAATTACTCCACTTCTCCTTCTAGTAAATCATTTAAACAGGACTATTAATATATAAATATCTAATAATAATTAGCATCTAGCTACTATGTCTTAGAAAGATACAACTCATGGTCTAAACTTGCACATGGATTCAAGACATACTATGGTAATTACCAATATCGATTAATTAACCGATATCTTTAGTATTTTAATACGAAATTTTCTTGTTCCGATTTTTCAAACACAACTAGTAGTAGAAAAATAGCGGGACATTACATATGGGCTGGTGCAAGATATTATTGAAGTAGTGGTAGTAGATAGTGACGTGTAGTTGAGGTGAAGAGGGCGATGATGGATAAAAGAGAACCATAAAATTAAATCTGTCAAAATCATTAATAGGAGGCGGTAAAGGAGCTTAGGTAGTAGTAGTTGAATATTTTCATTGTAGTATTTGTTGCTTATCTACTTGAGTTGATTAGTGATGCATATCACATTATTGTAGTATGTAATTTAAATTACTTTGTTATGATGAAATATTTAAGATTATAGTTTTGTTATAATATTTGATTTTCATATCTTATTTACTATAATTAGACAAATTAGTCTAATAGTTAACTAGATTAGTTCAAATGAACTACTTAATCAATTCGTTTCAATTTCGTATTAAAATCGTTATCCGATTTAAATTAATAACTTCAAATGAAACTCAACATTGGAGTTTTAAAATTCTTAACGGATATCATAACTCTAATATAATAAAAGTCAATTAATACTATGATTAAAAGAGTGGAGTATTACAAGAACGTATCTTGACACGCCTTGTGTATATACGAGTCAAATTAATTGGATCACATCTAATTAATTTCCGAATAAACAGTCCAAAATGATCTTCAGGTTTAACCAAGCCAAACCCAAATCCAAACTCATAACTTTATATGAAAATACAAATTTTACTTCACCATTTATCACAATCATTTACCCAACACACAAATTCATTTTACGATATTTAATTATATAAAATTATTTATTATGTCAATAAAAAAGCCCTTTTCAGAAATTGTAAAAGTGTATTCAAAAGACTTTGTATCAATTATACAAATAATACTTATGAATTTATTTTCGTTTTACAATTTTTTTATTGCACAACATAATAGGCGTAATCATCAGAGTAAAATAAAATAATTTCGTTGAAAGTTTTTTTGAAGAAACGTGTTTGTAAACATTGAAATTTGTACAATATTTTGAAATTTGCACAATATTTTGATAAATCCATTAATAATTGCTTAAGATTAGCAATGGTCATTAAGTGAAAAATGATATATCGTATATGTTTATCTACCATTAAAATAAACCCACGTTTCAATATTGTACAAGAAAATGTTCAATAAAATAATTATGACTCCTGCCTATTCAATATTCGAATTCGGGACCTTGAGTCCCGAATTTTTTGGAATCAGGATTGGAATCATGACTCGAACCGAAAATGAAATTTTTAAAATTTTCGAGAGTCAACATTGCCGAATTTATAACGAGACTCACGATTTTCCAAAATTAATTATATAAATTTTGAAAATTTTGTCTGGATCGAGAAATTTAGGTCTCGTTTAGGAATTCTAAACAATTAGGAAGCATTTGATACATTTTAATTTGGGATCGAAACCGGGACTAGAATTTAAAAATTTTCAATTTTGAAAATCGGGAATCGAGATCATGATCAAAATAAATGAAAATCTTCATTACTCGGACTTCGAAACGGGTACATGGTCCCGTTCCGATTCTCACCACTAGTGAAATGAGTTCTCAAATTAAAATTGAAAGTTAAATAATTGGTAATAAATAAAAATAAAATTTTATTTATATTTAAAAGTTTGGTTGATAATTTTTCAAGACACACTGTTTAACTTAAAACTAAACCAAACTACTATCATTTTGGTTTATAAAATTTTAAACTAAACCAAACCAAATTATAATCTAAATCAAATTAAATCATAAATTTTAATTTAATTAGGATTGATTTTTAATTTAGTTTGAGTTTTGCTCACCCTAAGATTTAGCATAGATATATACTTCCTATACATGACCCCAAATAGTTGAATTCCTAGTGCCGGTCTTGCAAAATTTGAAAAAAAATCTCTTTGGTGGTGGACAAGATCTTCCAATCTCCTGAAAATGGCCGAAAATAACGTATTAATATTTTTGTTTTAGACATATGGAGCCAAAATTAGCAGTCCATGAATGCTAATGAGTAAATTGAGAGGCTCCTGCATGCTTTTTTGTCATCTTCTTCATTTGCATTATATATATATATGCATTTGTTCCATCCAGAACTGGACAAGTTTAAATATTCTTGTTTTGACATTTTACCTAATCTAGTTGAATTAGACTGATTACATTTCGATCAATCCAATAAGGAGTGCATTTTTTCTACTTTTTTCCCTTATATATTGATAAAATGTCTCTCCACCATTATCCACCAATTCATGTCTTGATAATATCATAACATTCCTTCTCCTCGGCAACATGGTAATCATCTCTCTCTCTCTCTCTTCATTTTGGTTATTGATTTGCTTGTATGGAGTAACATTTTTAATCTTTTGAGGCTTGAGAATTGGTAATTGTAGAGGTTATCGGCGATCAAATAAACAAACTTTCATCAATTTTTGGTGTTTAACATGATAACTTGGAGAAATTGAGGGGTCGTCATCTTCAATTATCTCATTATCCCATCACCAAACATATAGGACATGGATCTTCAGTTATCGAAGTTTAAGTGCTCCAATTCAATTTGGGAATAATAGACGAACATGTTATTAAAATTGAACTATTACCTGAAACGAGCATTAAGAATTTCTGTCAAAAACAAAAATATATGATTACATCATGTATAAAAGTTGCAATTAATTAATATATAGGCCATTTGATTAAAATATAAATCTTGCGCAGACAAGCAAATGCTGCAGAGATAAGGCTGTTGTAGTTGTAGTTTATGCAGAGAAGCCACAGAGAGGTAGCCGAGGCGATAGCCACCACGACCAGTTTCATCATGGTGTTTCTACAAATCCTAAGAGCAGCAAAGGAAAAGGATACAATAGAAGAGCTGAGCTTCTTGACTACGCTAGGAAACATCGAAAACCAGCAATTCAATCACTTTCATCACTTAACATCAAACAACCTTCCACGACTCAGGTTAATTCTCTTACTTTACTTACTTTTCTTCTTTTTTTATATATAAATTTTTATTGACAAATACATTAAATTTAAGATCTTTAACACTGTTGATTCAAACCCAGAAGCTTTGACATCATACATCAACCACTCACTCACTAGACCAATATACACACACTTGATGCTTAATAAATGGTACAGAGCAGCCGTGTGCTCTATTCGTATTTCGAATTCGTAGTTCAAAATGTTATTTATTAATTATTGTTATTTGGTTATTAGGTTTAGTGTCAACGGGCTTTTCCGTGGGCTTAGGGTTTCGTTAGGATTAATTATTAGTATTTATAGATCATTGTTAGAATCTAGGGATGAGATTGAAATTGTTATTTGTTTCAGCTTCGGCTTGGGCGGAAGTTCAATTCCGAGTTCTCCTTTTAATTTCATAAATTCCGTGATCACGTCTCACGTTCGTTTCCTCGCGGATTTTACTCTATTAGCCTCATTCCAAAAGATTTAGGGCTATAGGCAAAATAAAAAAGTAAGGATCAACGTAGGGGTGAGGAAAATCCAAATCAAACTGAAAAACAAATTGAATCAATCTAATTTGTTTTGGTTTGAGATTTTACAAACCATAATAATTTTAGTTTGGTTTGGTTTCAAAATAATGAAATCAAATAAATATACATTCTTTTTTTTTTCTCTATGTTAAGTAGTTTGTAATGTTGCATTATATTTTAAATTTATAAATTTTCTATATAATATTTGTTTAGCCTCTATTAGACTATGTGAAATTATACGAATATTGCATTAAAAAATTTTAATTTTATTTTATTAAAAAGTGAGAAACTAAATATTAAAGTAATGTAATAAAAAAATTTGATGTAAATATTTTTATGAAATCTCATTCAAGAACAATATATATGGACTTAATTTAATAAATAAGATTAAAAACTTAATGTTCTAACTCGTATTGAAACATTACTTTTTTAATATACTAGAATATTATTTTTGGAATATATATGTATTACGATTCTTTCATTTAATTTTCTTTGACGACTAAGAAGTCCAAAATATTGTATCAAATGTAATAGCATGTAGATGTGCCTATGATTCGGTTCCAGTTAGAATCAAAATCGAAACTAGCGATTTAACGGTTTCAAAAATTGGAAATGAAATATAATCGAACTATCTAAGAAGGTAGACGGTTACAGTTTGAACTAGAACGTGCGGTTTTGGTTCTAACCGTTTGAACCGTTTTTTCTTTTAGAAAAATTAAGATTTTTCATGAAAAAATAGTAAAATATCATGTTTTATTTATTTATTTATTATGTTTTTATGCTATTTCAATTCCAAAATAAAATTAATGTTGTATTTTCAGTACATAATAATATATTTTTATCTAAAATTTGAATTTATTAAAAAGATAAATTAAAATAAAATAATTGATATATTCACTGTTCGAATCGGGAACCATCTTTCATGATTATGGTTCGAAACTGTTTGTCACGATTTTGATTCCAATTATAAATCGTTCCACAGTTCCAATTCAGTTGAGGACTTCTAAATTACTAAAAAAAATGATATATAAAGGTTTAAAAAAAATTGTTACAAAATTGGTTCAAATCAAGCCAAACCAAATCAAATTAAAAAAAATTAATTTATTTTTTAAAAAGAAATTGTGTTGGTTTAATTTTTTTAAAATTTAATTTGGTTTAGTTTGATTTGGTGTGTTTGCACCCCTAATATACTGTCATACCTCCAAGTTCGAATCGGACTATGCAAGTATTCACCTATGTCAGGTACTTCGAGCATTCGAGACCAAAATGCTAACGCAATCATGCAACATTTCAAAAGTGTTTCGATAAGTCCTTAAATGAACCTTTTCAAAAGACCATTCAAAGGATTATTTTAAATAGGCTAGTTGATGTAAAATCCATAAAATTTTAATATTTCCTATTTTAAGACACGACTAATAAATTAAAAACAAAATACATGAAGTTTGACATCTCACAGATTTTCACACAAAAAAGAATTTGTATAAGATCAAAATTTAGTTAACAAACATGAATCCGATTTGGCATAAAGCTTTGATTGCATACAGCATTAATTTAAGGATGGTTAGTGTGTCTCGCGTTTTATATTTCAAAATTAAAATTTTATTTTAATTAATATTATTTAAAAATAAAAAATTTGTTATGATATAATGAATCATAATACTTATTTAAAAAAACAATATTTTAAAAATAATATATTTTATTTTTCTATTTATGAATCCTAAAAATTAATTAAAAGGACATGAAATATTGTGAAGAAATAATTATATACTCTATTTAGGACGGATGAATACTAAAATTAGATATGAAATTAAATTAAAAATGTAAAATTTAAATTAAAAAATAAAATTTGATTGTTGAACAGGGAGTATAAAACAAATCATCATCTCATCTCTTTAAGGGTATATTTGGTATCCAAGATACGATACTAATCTTAGAATGATTATACTAAGGTATAATGTAATCATCCTAAGATTAGTATCGTATCTTGGATACCAGACATACCCTAATAGTGTAATTTTTTTAGTGATGAAGCGAGTTTAGTGATTGAAATTTAGGCTTGTCAATGGGTGGGTAAAACCCGGACCGGAACCGTTAAATTAGATACGGTTTTAGAAGCGGAACCGGACCGTTGAATATCGGATCCTGACCCGTACCCGGACCCGGACCCGGACCGTTAATTAAAATATTAATGGTTCCGGTTCGGGAGAATACCTATGGATATTATTAGGTATGGGTTACCCATGGGTCTCCCTATGTTTTATTTATATAATTATTTTAGTCACCAATTCGTTAAAACGAATCCGGATTAGAAATAAATTAATTAAATATAAAATATTTAATAATGAAACTTCACTCTTATTTTATTTAACCATTATTAAAAAATCACTTATATACCATAATTATTTTACGACTTATATGTGTTTATTGTGTGGGTACATTTACTATTGAATTAGGACGTATAGAGTGTTCATCTACGATTAAAGATGTAACACGAGATATTATAAAATATTATTTTTTTAAGATAAAAGAAATTGAAGAAAAAAAAATGAAAAAAAAAATGATCGGGTCGGACCGGACTAGAACCAGAACCGTACCTTACGGGTCGGGTCGGGTCTGGACCGACTATGAGCGGGTTTGTACGGGTCTAGAACCGGAACCGGAACCGGAATCGAAACCATAACTTTAAAATGAACGGGTTTTGACCGGTTCCGATTCGGGTCCGGGTAAAATCCACCTATAGACAAGCCTAGATTGAATGTATGATGTAATTTTTTAGTGTAATTACCTTTGTTGACTCAAACTCATTCCATCCCGTCACTAAAGTCACCCCATCCACTCACTAGAACAAATCATCATCCCATCACTAAAAATTAATGACGATATGTAAATTTTTTCTTTTGAGAATACTGGGCATGGATCGTAACAATGCCATTTTTCAATGAAAATCGGATTAAATTTTGTTAGACATTCATTTATATTGAAATTCAATTTGATGTGTTTTATTTTCAATTCTAAAGTCATTTATAAAAATCGAGAATATTGAAACTCCGTTAATTCTATGGCAATTACCCATATTTTAAAAACTTATATACCCTTTTATTTCATCAACTCATGTTGAATATAAATTCGGATATTTTAGATTCCTTCAAAGAATATCTTGAGTAAATAAGAAAATAAGCCTAAAAGCGCCATTTTAAGTTCAATATTGTTTTAATTGATTTACAAAATTCGAATTCGAGGCCGATTTCATTTTATTTTTATTTTTTTTATATATTACAAATGACATCAATCACTCACTTAGCAACGTATATTTATTAATAGTAATTATTAATCTGTTTTTCTAATTTATATACCCTGCCTAATCCGTCCAAAATTTGAATTATTAATATAAAATTATGTCAATTTGTTTCAATAAATAAATTATTTATGGGTCCCTTCCGATCTTGGGCCTTAGGGGATCACATCTAGGGATGTGTTATATAATAAAGGTATACCTTAATAAAATAATTATATCTTATAACTTACATTTATCTTGGCTATGAAAAATTTCATGTCATTATCTCACTGTACCTTTTGATATACCTTAGTTCGATATACTTCACTTCCGGTATGATATTTTTACATACATATCCCTGAACTTATTTACGGTATATCTTAGCTTACTTCGGTATAACTCTCTTTGACGGCATTACGAAAAACTTATTTATTTAAAACATGTGCATACATAAAATATAATGAACGGCATCATAAACAACATATCTAACATAAAATACTAACTATTATTTTTCTAATAACATAATTTTGGAGAGTAACCACTCATATCATATAACCAATTATCATAATATTAACTAATTTTATTATTACATAACTAACTAGATTTTGATCTATAATCGTAACATTACTAATTTGATCATATATGCATATTATATTATAATAATTTAAATATAATATTTTCATTAATTATATATTATAACTTATAGGTTACATTTAAGATCAATCAAATGTAGTCATAGAATCATATAAAATACTTATATTCTTAAAGCATACTTTTTTATTATAATTATTTTTATCTTATTATAAAAGCAATATAATTATTTAAAATGATATGCTCGTTTTAAAATAAATAATTTAGTCAATCGTGTAATTATATCATAATCATTAGTTATGTAATATAAACATATAATATTATTGATATATACAGTTAGTTAATTAGAACATAATTAGTTAAATTATTAGTTAGTTTGTTAGTTTCATAACATAAATTGTAATAACTCCATAGAGAAGGAGTGCAACACACGCCGCATGAAATAACAAGTCAGTTTACATCTTCAATATGATATCGAGTCATTATTGATAAAAAAATTACATAAAGTCATTTTTTTGCTGGTTTCACAAAACAAACATGATTGCTCCAGCTTGCTTCAATGGCGCCTGAGCAAGCTAAAGTTAGTCTGCCAAATATGCATCAACTCACAATCAAGCTGGATAAAGACAACTACATGCTTTGGAAGACGCAAGTTCTTGCTTCAACACGAGCATATGAATTTGAGAAGATCATTTTGGAGAAGACATCTCTTACGCAATTTCCCTACGCAATTTCAAGAGTCTTCATCTTCTATAAGTCTAGTACTAAATCTTTCATACCTCGTATAGTTGTGCAGAGATCAATTCATCTTAGTTGGTTGATTTCTTCTCTCTCCGCCTCAATGATCAGCCAGGTAGGCCAATGCACTACATCGTGACATCTTTGGATGCATTTGAATCAATGTTTCAATTGCAGTCGAGAGCGCGATCTGTGAAACTGAAATTACAATTACAAACAACTAAAAATGGTGATACTTCCAAAGATGACATCATTTTGAAGATGAGAAGTATTGTGGATCAACTGTACAATATAGGACAACCAGTTATTGAACAAGATCTTATTCAATATGTCCTTGGTGGAATAGGTCTAGAGTTTTATAATATAAGTATCAATCTCTCTTTCAAGGAGGATTTTACTCTCCATGAGCCTCAATTTTCACTACAAACACATGAGTTTCGACTGCAATCTCATCTTTGTGCACAACTTAATTTTTCTTTTTCATTGGTTGCACATTACACAAATCTTACTGGCCATATGAATGTCATCAATGATGGGAATAGAGGTTGTGAAGTGGAGGATCTCGTTTTAATAATTATGCTAACAAAGTGACATGTCAACTTGATGGCTAAACAAATCATGTTTCACTTAAATTAATGTTTCATGAGATTTTATATAGGTTTTACTGGTGTTAATAGATCTCCTACCTCTGCACAATATGCTTATGTTGCTTCTCATTCCTTAAATGGATCATTTGACACTAAATCTACTACTTCGAGTGTTTCTCTATCACAAGGACATGCTGCTCCACACATACCTAGTAGTTATGTTGTCTATTCAACAAAATGCAACTCCTCTGATTGGTGCTTGAATTCTGGTGCATCTGCATATGTTACATCAAATTTCAATAATCTACATCTCGAGACACCTTACTCTGAAATGAGTCTCCCACAGTAGATAATGGTGTTGCTCTTCGTATCACACAAATAAGCAGTGGTTATATTCCCTATTATATTCATATGTGTTCCTTCAACTCAAGACTATTTTATTTGTTCCACACATTTTTAAGAGCTTGTTGAGTATTTCACAATTTACAAAAGAAAATCAAGTGTTTCTTGAGTTTCACTCATCTTCTTATTTTGTTAATGACACCAAAACTGAATAAATCCTACTAGAAGGTTCTCTTTGGGATAGATTATACCATCTAAATCGCAGTGCAAGATTTGAATCTTCTACAAGAACTGAAGTTGGTTCTCATGGTTCTCCTACTACTTTTCTTTCAAAATTCTTTTTTGATGTAAATGCTTGGCAGACAAGGTTAGAGCATCTTGTAATAATATGCGTGTACATACTCTAAAACTTATGAATGAAACATATCTTGAAACTCTAAGTTTCTGCAATTCGTGTGTTATTGGAAAAAGCTACAATCTTCATTTTTCTTATGTTGTGGCCAAATCTACTGCTCCCTTTCAACTAATACACACTAATATGGGGAACAATTGTTGTACCCTTCTAGGGAATTTTATAGATATTATGTACGTTTTATTGATGACTTCATACGGTTTGCTTGAATTTATCCTTTTCTAGTCAGATGCTCTTTCCAAGTTTATGCAACTAAATGTATTTATTGGAAGACAATTTTCTAGCAAGATACTTGTAATATAATCTGATTGGAGTGGTGAGTACAGATGTTTTCAATCTCCTCTTGCTAAGTTAGGAATTCAATTTTGGAATCCATGTCCTCTTACTCACTCACTTAATGGAAGAAGTGAAAGAAAGCATATACACATTGTTGAACATGACCTTACTCTTTTTGGTTGGATACATTTGCTACTTCCACATATCCTACTCTCTACAATACATCTTCATTTCAATCTTTATTCTAACATTTACCAGATTATGTCTTTCCAAAGGTCTTTGGTTGTGCATGTTTTACTCATTTAAGACCTTATAATACAAATAAGCTTCAATTTAGATCCTCAAAATTCATTTTTTTGGGCAGAATCCATCTCATAAAGGGCATAAGTGTCTATACACTTCGGTAAGAGTTTGTATTTCAAGGTCAGTAATGTCTCCATACCCTACTATTTTTTTCCAAAATCTATACCTCAATCTATAACTCCTCTAGTTAGAATCAATCCACACTCATCTACTGCTCCTCTTGCATCTTTTCATTCCCTTCTTGAGACACCAAATCCCAACCCCACATCATCAATTTCTTCTACAGATTGTAACTCTTTAGAAAATACAAGGACATTGTCACGGAGGTGACTCGATGGGGCGAAAAAATTGGGATCATCAAGTCACCCCCATGACAGACATCTACAAGTGTTTCTTCCTCTCCTTCTACTTCACATCCTCACCAATTCTAAGTGTGGAATTTACAAACCTTGAGAATACACCTCTCATCTCCAAGATATAACTTCATAACCTCTCACTTCTACAATTATCCTTGCACACCCTTTATGGATATAGTCTGTGCATGATGAATTTGATGCTTTTCAAAGGAACAACACATGAGATTCGGTTCCATATTCTTTAGATATGAACCTTATCCAATGTAACTTGGTGTTCAAGATGAAGAAGTGTGTTGATGGTTCTACAGAAAGACTAAAAGCAAAGCTTGTAGCCAAGGATTTTAACAAAGAGTTAGAGTGGATTTTATGAATTCCTTTAGTCTTATAGTGAATCATGTCACCCGAGACATGTTTTTTCTCCTGTTGTAATTTATCATTGATATATTAAGCATGTGGATATATATAATGTATTTCTCATGGTTTTGTTACCAAGCACATGGTTATTGTTGGGAACCCCACAATAATTAGTTTTGATGATGCACTCTCGAAAACACACTTAGATTTCATCAGTCCTGTTGTCCTCAATCTGTTCTATATGTATCAGAACACTAAAACATAAAGTGTTTTAGATAAGAGAACTGATCCTAGTTCTATCTATAAAATGACTCAACTTGTAAAGGATTTCATCCTATAAGAGTCATTCTGTCTTCTCTTAGTCAATAAGACCAGAACGTTAAAGCAGACAGAAGCAAGCAGAAAGATTCATCAGAATTATCATCAGTTCTTACTAGAACACTCAGAAGAATCAACCATGCTCTAAGGCACAGCTTCTGTTCGACCAGATCGTCTTCGACCAGATCGTATTCGACCAGATCATCTTCGACCAGATCGTGATCGACCAGATCGTATTCAACCAGATCGTGTTCGACCAGATCGTGTTCGACCAGATCGTATTCCACCAGATCGTGTTCGACTAGATCGTCTTCGACCAGATCGTGTTCGACCAGATCGTGTTCGACTAGATCGTGTTCGACCAGATCGTGTTCGACTATATGTCGGTGAATCCCAAAACTAGTGTTACGTCATTCATACCATCGAAAGGAAGAGAATCAATCAAGACAAGAAAAAGGAAAGTAATATCTGTCAAACGATCTGCTTACCATACTTAGAAGATTCTGTCAAAAACCTTTCAAGAGATAAGAGGAGATAACTTAGGGATTCAATATCCTTGATTGGTAAATCATATTTACTTCGAACCAATCAAGCTCAACGGGTAGAATTTTAAATTCTACACCTATAAATGCTTGGAACAAAGGCTAGAAGTCTACAAGAGTGAAAATCTACAATCAACAAGCTGTTACTCTACTCAGAAATCAACTCATCTTACGAAGCATTTATTCGAGGAGATTTCAAACCACCAGATCCTGTTCTAAGTTGTTCGTGTTTAAAATCGCATCAACTCGATTCAAGTCTGTCTTATTGAGAAGGAAGGAAGGAGATCTTCGCTAGCTACTAGTTTTCTAGTGGATTAACGTGAAAAGATCCAGTTACAGTAGTTTTCTGTAAGTTGTAAAGGGACACGACCCTTATTCGTGCATAAGTTTCAACTAGATTATGTTTGAAACTTGTGGCTCTTACCCAACGAGTATAAACAAGGAGTATCCTAGTAGTGGATATCTAATCCAGTTTGGATTAGACCGTGGACGTAGGGGGTTTCCCGAACCACGTAAAAACAACTGTGTTATTTCCTTTCTGCATCCTTTATTTCAGTTGTTTTATTCACTAACATTCACTCTCATTCAAAACTGCATTCTTAATTAATCTGCTAAATACTTGGTTAAGTTTTTGTAAAGGTTTTCTAAACAAAGAGCACCGACAAAGTCCACCATTATTACGCACACAACGCTCTGCTAGAGAATAAGATTGCTCTTGTTCTCTCTCTAGTGTTACTCACTAGAGAGATTCTACTTGGACAGAACGAGGTCGATCTGGTTATCAATATGTTCTGTCGCAAATAGCAATCTGTTCTTTAGAAAGCTTAAATCTCTCTAAATTTAGTAAAGTAAACTGAAAAGTTTGTGTTTGGTGTATTCCGCCCCCCCCCCCCATACACCAAACCTTGCTCTTTCGGGACCAACAATTATGAAGATGACTTTCATGATGTTCATCATCCATCACATGTTGTAGATTAAGGAAATCTCAATATGACCCTAAACAAGCTCCAAGAGCTTTGTATGATTGGTTGAAATGGTAATTAGTGAGTTGTAGTTTCTATTTTTTTTCATTTCTGACCATTCTTTGTTCCACAACAAACAAAAAAGGAAATTAATTTTGGTTTTAGTATATGTAGATTATATACAAATTACAGGTGAAGATAATGCACATATTGCCTCTCTCATTTTCAACTTGTCTACTGAGCTTGCTTGCTTTTAAAAGATTTAGGAAATGTTAATTATTTTATGGAAATTCATGTTGCTTAGTGAAACCATTGTTTTGCTATTCATAAACAGAAATATAGTACGGAGTTACTGCATAAGACTAATCATTAGATAGCAAGGTTGTGCCTTCTCCTTATGATGATGGGGTAAAGTTATATCATCATGACAATGAAGCTTTCCAAAACCCTACTCTTTATAGGAGTGTTAGAGCAAGCACAATGGTAGAACTCATTTGAGGTTCTAATTTTTGCCACATGTGTAAGCACCTCAAAATTTAAACTATCAACAATGATAGGTACTAATTTTTGGGTGCTAAATCCTATTTGATGGAATCTATGAATTCTTGTTATACTTTTTTAAAAAAACTATAAAACAAAAAGTACAAATAAGTGTTATAAAATATTGATAAGAAATTAAAAGGAAGGGAAAAATAAAAAAGAAAAGTCTAAGTACTCAGATTCTTGCTGGAGAACCTTGGTTCTTAAATGAATGATACCCAATGATGTTCTAATTTAAGGGAGGGTGCTGAAATTTTTCATGTGGACAAGAACCCTCCCATTGTACATGCTCTTATATGAGCTTTTTGTTGGGCATAGAAACAACAAGGTTGGTGTATGGAAGGGGGGAATACACCAAACTCCAACTTTTCTTGGTTGCCTTGAACAACAATATCGAGAGGTCAGTGAGTTGATGATCTGTGCTCTTAAAAAAATATTATTGATGTCAAATAGATAGTCTTAAAATCAAATTTTGATGATCTGCGCTCTCAAACAGCTTAGCTGTGATGACACATATCATGTGCGGAAGCAGTGATATGTTGGTTCTCTTATATTTGAAAATATTATTTTAATAATTCAAGTATTCTTTAGGAGGTTGATTTACAAAGGCAATGTACAACTCGCTGGTGGAATGTTACAAGCAGGTCAATGTAACAAATAACTACAAATCTGAATTTAAAGAACACAACTAAAATTTAATGTGGTTAAGGAAACATCCTACATCCACAGTCTATCAATACTACATGGATGAATCCCTAGATTATTTATCATTGTTGAGTATACACAAATCGTTCTCATATGATATGATCCTCGATGGAATGGAGAATCAAACGACGCAAACGAAAGACTGAAAAGAAATCTCGAATCGATGGAAATCCCAAAACCTCTGAATCTAACCCTAGAAGTGATATAGATCAATATGTTGTCTATACCCCAACGAGATAGTTGATGCAGCAACTCGGGGAAGATGAATAACACACAACGAGGGATGATAGTCTCGTTGATACGCCGAATAATGAACTCGTCTTGGCAAAATCATGAGGAACTCGAAAACTCTCAAGAGAGAAATAAAACTCACGAATTTGATTAAGGATAAAAATCTGATTTCGTCCAACACATAATAAGCCTATTTATAGGTGGAAAATAACTCCTAACCTTAGAAGGAAATAAACAGAAAAGGCCTATCTATAAGACAACAAAGCCATGTCCAAAAAAGGCCTAAAAACCCACGAAAAATAAAATAACATAAATAAATAGAAAATGTGGCCCAACATGTCTCGAAACCACAGGTTAATTAATTAATTTTAAGATCCAGCCCATTCACCACAATAAAATTGATTATTCTTGGGCTGCTCGATCCAATCTCTCCAATGGGCTTCTTGGATAGTTTTTGCTCCAATACTTCTTGAATTAAGCTCATTAAGCTCTCCTTGAACTTCTTAGCTCGACCTCTTGTGATTGGCCCAACAGGAACACGCACCGGGTCTGAAATCAATGAACCTTGGGCTGCACGGGCTGCGTCAGTTCCATAATATTGTGCCGATATGTAACTAATAAAGGATAGTGAAGGTAAGAATCAACATAATCAGTTTAACACATGCATAGATTGTTCTGATAACATCATCAAAACATATGAATAACTTCAACAACATCAAAAGGTTCTCCACTCTTATGGCGAAATATATCCATTATGGCGAATAAACTCGGGTAGTTTGCTCATCAACCTACCAATATACAATGGAATGCATTCAAAAGATTACATTGGTATCTGAAAGGCACATCATCTTTAAGTCTGAAATTCACACCTTCATATCCTCGTGTTCATGCTTATATGGATGTTGTTTCGACTAAAATTGTTCGAGTCGCTCGCAATTTAGAATGAGGTCATCTAGCAATAGTAAGCCAACGCAATTCGTATTCTCAAGGAAGACTTAACAGGGTAATTCGAATTTTTGTTCATAAACGGAAAGCAAGAAAAATGATTTGATTTGAAGTATTATATCTAAGCGAAGAATGTAAATAAGAAACGCAATTTAAATCTAATCTAATGAAGCGAAATAAATCTAATCTAAGAACGCAATTTAAATCTAATCTAGGAAAGCGAAATAAATCTAATCTAAGAAAGCGAATTAAATCTAATCTAGGAAAGCGAATTAAATCTACTCTAGCAAAAGTGATAACTTGGAAATTGAATTCAAAAGAATTACGGAACGAAATCTGGAAATCAAAAATAGAACAAGAAATCAAAAGCATAAACAATAAAACGAATTAAAGCAATAAATGAAATAAGAATAAGTAAAGGGAAAACGAACGAACTTGAATTAAGAACTGGAAACGGTCTTGAATCCACAACGAAATTCTGAAAACGAAGTACAAACTGTGAATGTTGTAATCAGCTAACTTGAAGATGAAAATAATTCAAATAACTATCTAAGTCTCGACTCTCGAATTGAGGTCGAGACGAGCTAAACTATGAATGTAAATTTTATGAAAAAGTGCTGGAAAGTAGTCTAGGGCGTCGTGCAAAAATTGGAGTTGAAAGTTCGATCAAAAGTCATGTCTGTCGAATGAGAATCGCGCCGAACATAAATAGGCGAGAGGCGGGTCAGTAACCGCGTAGAGGTCAGCGGCCGCTGACCCGGTGACTCTGTGCCAATCTAGGGTTGGTTGCAATGGCCCCAAGTTAGCCGCAAAGTCAACGACCGCTGACTTGCTCTGGTGCATGCTCCTCAGCTGGCTCATGCGCTGGCTCGGCCGCTAGCTCGTATGGCCTAGTCAGAAGCCGCGGAGTGTCACGTGACCGCTGACTAGTGCCTCGGCACTTGTCTTCATTTTCTCCTCGTTTCTCGATTCTTCTTCATTTCTTTTCCAAATTCGACGCTCGTTTAGGCCAATGATCCTGAAACATAAAATGAAATATAAATCGGGTCAAAACATCACGGAACGAGGGAAAATAGTACGAATAAAGATACGAAAAATATAAGTTTAGACGAACAAAATGAGGCTAAACAGATGTTGATTGGGAATGATACATTGATGATAAGAGATCTATGTAAGATTATTAGGTCTTTCTTGGATATAATTTACTCCTATGGAGCTCTAGAAAGTAGAGTGCAGTTTCTTCAAGGTGTACAAAATTAGAAGATAAGGTTGTGGATGACTCTGTTGAACTGGTCTGGATTTAGGCTTTGTTATCGCAGCTAGGTTTCTCTTTTTCACATACACCAATACTATGTTATGAAAATAAGAGTGTTGGACCCATAACACCAAATCCAGTGCTACATGCTAGCACGAATCATATTGAAATTGACACACATTTTATACAAAAGTAGGTTGTTCGACAAACGGAGGCTCAACTTGTTGATGTCTCACAAAACCCCATGCCATTACTAGATTTATCCAATTGTGTAACAACATACCATTTTAAAAGGGTTAAGAACGATATTTTTTGAAGGTTGTATTGATATAAATAGTTAGTTGGAACAAAATTAGATAAATTGTTAGTTACTCAGTTAGTTAGTTACATAATAGAAATTGTAACAACTCCTTAGAGGAGTGTAGTGCATGCCTATACTGTGTCTCTTGTATTTATATATTAAGAGCCATTGATCTCATGAAATAACAAGTCATTTTACGTGTTCAATAAGTATAGTTTATAGTTAGCATAATCCTAACAATCCTTGAAAGGATAAGGTGTATGATGATTTTCAATTGGCTTCCAAGAAATAGTTGGGGTGAGTTTGGTGCATACAAATTTTTTGAAACCACGTAATTCTCGTGTTCTTCATTTGCGTTTGTTTTCCAATTCCACCAAAACGATTCATAGTAATTTTTTCGATGTATACCGCGGTACGGTATAAGATATTATACATATCAGTATTTAAAAAAATTATACATTTTCCTTAACGAAATGTTCGACACGTTATCTTATCATATCAAAAATTTAGTATACCTTATTTTATGTATTTTACGATATTTTTTGATACTGTAAATGCAGTATATCATTTTCTCAATCAATTTTAACAGCCCTAATGACGTCTCTATTCTAAGCCCAAGGCTAACATGACATTTCTTGAAAAAATAAGACATATGAGGATTGACAGTGGACTTCCAAGAAACTTTCGGGGTGAGTTGGCATGATGGTTCATACTAGTTTTTCCGAAACACGTAATTCTATTCTCATTCATTTTCATTTTTTTTCAATTCCACCTAATCACATCCTTCATCTATTCCCAAGGCTAATAGAACAATTCTTGAAAGGATAAGGTTTATGAGGATTGACAGTGAGCTTCCAAGATACTTCCTTGGTGAGCTGGCCATAATGGTTATTACAAATTGTTTTGAACCACATAATGCACGTGATCTTCATTTGCCTTTGTTATTCAATCCCACCAAATCAATGGTTCATATCAATTTTTCTAGTATATATTGTGGTATGGTATATTAGGGTATACCTCATAATTTGGAAAAAAAATATACCTTTAACTTAACAAAAGGTTGGGTATGATATCACATCTTATCAAATATTTTGGTATACCTTATATTATGTATTTTATGGTATTTTTTCATACGTTAAATGTGGTATGCCATTTTTTCAATAAATTTTGACAGCTTTAATCACATCCCTTGTCTATGCCGAAGATTAAGAATAACGAAATATGGAATGTATACATTACATATTAATTTTTGAAATAAAAACCTAGACTTTTTATTAAATAGTATATATATATATATATATACGTGTCTTTTTGGTTGCAAAAAGAAAATATAAAAGAAAATTTTTATTTTTTGTATGCATCTTCTTGCGTGTCAATATAATCTTAAACTCATATGTGTTCCCCAACAGGTTTTGGGTGGTGATGTAACAAGAAAGCAAAAACATTCAAGTTCTCCAAAATGTTTTGGAAAATGGAACTTTGGAGTAAAGAGGTATGTGAGAAGAACCAAACACAAGGAGAAAATAAAGAATAAGAATAAGGTGTTGAAGATAAAGAAGGCTCTTGTAAAGAGTCTCCAGGTTAGTCAATTTCCATTTTACTACATGTAAATTGAAATTATATAAAAATGTAGTATAATCGACACTCCATTATTTACCAACTTCAGGTGCATGAAAAGAAGAGTTTCTTATCCAAACTACTTGCAGCAATCCAAAAACGACATTGAATTGAGGAAAAATTCAAGCATATACACAGGATTCACAATTGGATACTCCATCCATCAAATGTATGAGATTTTCTTCATTTTCATCCATCCAAAAGACTATTACATTTTTCTTTTCTCTTTTACGTATTATCCCACTTATTACTTTATATTTTAATTCTCACAAATATTTAAGTTTATGTTTCATTTTTTCACTCAAAATAGATATATTAACTCCTTATTAAAACTAATGAAGGAACCCGTATGAGGGGCTTGCGACTCGAAGAATCCATATGTTTAATAATATAAATAAACATGTAATTAAACACAAATACCGCAGATAAGGAGAAATAAATTAGCAGAATTAATGTTATACCTTCTCCTTAGCTACTCTGCCGCTTAACTGGTTCATCCCTTGCTCGTTGAGATGACCCATCATCAAGTGTGAAATCTTGCTTTCATCTCAAATCACATTTTTAGAATATCCAAAAATAACATCAGTCATCAAATAATAGATACTTATCTTCCTTACACTAGAGAACATAATTTTTGAACCATTCATAATTTGGAGATAACCATTTTCACAAAAAAAAGAAATATCCATTACTCTCTAGCATGCCAAGAGATATCAATTTTTTTTAGGTCTGGAACATACTTCACATCAGTCATGATCTTACTAACCCATCACTTCATTTGAATGAAACTTTATCCATGCTTATCACTTTGGAAGCTTGGTCATTACCAACTGCGACTGATCCAAGATCACCAAGTTGGAGATCAATGAACCAATCCTTCACGTGTGACACCAGGAATGTAAAACATGAGTCCATAATCTACGCATTAGGATTGAAAACATGAGTCCATAATCTACGCATTACATATCTTGGCCTCTTGGAAGACCTCTCAACGTGGCATTTCCTAGTCTCATTGCCTTCATCATCCTTACCTTTGTTTGACAAGTTCATTTGGTTCTTCTTTTGATTTCCAAAATTTTTGGACTTGGTTTTCACAAACAAATGATCTGTAGTGGCCTTGTTCTTCCCTTCATTAAGCTTGTGCAACTCCTTTGACTTAGGGGCAGTCTAGACCTCATCCACCATGATGGAAGTCTCCTTCACATAGAGCATGGAGTCCTTAAGGTGTTCAAATCTTTTGGGCAGTGCAATAAGGAGGATGAGACCTTATCCTCATCTAGGATCATGACCTCAATAATCTCAAGATCATCAAGAATCTTGATGAAACCATCCAGTAGATTACTCCATAATCCTACTGCACTTGCCTCCTTTGAAACATTCCTTAAGACTTTTATCCCCCTAGCATAAAATAATTGCACTGTGAGCATGCTCTTTCATCCTTTTCCATTCTTTAGCTACCCTCACCTTCTCAATGTCTTCCTTGGAGCTCGAGGTGGGCTCCAATGGAGAATCTATTTTTAGGGCATCAATTAATCCATGATGGACAAATATCGCCCTCATATTGATCCTTCACAACCCAAAGTTGTTCTTTTCATTGAATTTTTCTTTTCATATGTGGTGCCAAAGAACACGAAAATGACGTGATTCGACTTAAAACCAATCCTAGGTCTATGAAAAAATCAAAAAACAAATCACTAATCTCAAACGAGAAAGATTATAGAGATTAAAATGTTACACTCGAGAAATTACTCTCTTTGTTTCCTCTTGTGTATCACATCTCTCTATAGAAATTTGCAAGGGAATAAAAGCATGTGATTTTGCTAAGATGTTTACAATCACAAGAGCTAAGCTATATATATAGAAAATAACCACCTCTGACAATCTCTAACTGTAATACCCCGTACTTTAATTCGAAAGAATTATCAAGTTTTAATATTAAATAGGGTATCATATCCGTAGGAAATTAAAATTTTGTTGTTGAGTTTCAAATACGTTAATTACGCAACTAATTTAACGTTTAATCGTGACGTGCTTGAATTTATATTTGATTATTGATTAAATCTCTAATTATATTATTATTGTACAATGTTGAAACATTCAAATAATAATTATATATACATATATATAGTATTATTATTATTACATGCTATTAGCATTAATATCAAATATCTCCTAATTATTTATTTAGAGCCCAATTAGATTAATAAAATCCAACTAGATAAAATAGAAAGCCCAATAAATTTTAAAAGCATCCTTATTGCTATTAAGAGTTAAAGTATGCACAAATAGCCCAATAAAAATTTATAATACAATTAATAATACATCATATTAAGATTTAACATTGAAATTGAAGATAAGTGCAAAAACAAAATATTTTGAAAAATGCATAAAGGAATGCAGCAGCCATGCTTCCCACGTCGTCTAGCATGTGCGTTTCTCTCCTACCACACACCACTTTTAGTTCCTACCAACTTCAAGCCTTCTCCACCACTCGTAAGGATGCATCGACATCACCATCTATCCATAAGAAAATAGACACTTATATCTTTTGTGGGGTACTCTGCAAGTGAAGAAATAATACACTTTGAAGAGCTGCAGAAGAGACCTAGCATAGAAGGAGAAAGTAAAAAGTCCTCTTTCAGAATTCCAAAGTTTCAAGCAAGTAGGTTTCAATTAATTATTCAGTTACTCTATATTGCTTCTAGTGTAATATTTTTCAGTCTTGAATTTACGTTTAGTTAAGGACGTTTAAGTTTTGAACCATAGAAATGCTTCACAGCTAGAGACTTCATTGCTACTTCCCAATTTAGTATCTTCTACTGCTCAACACCACAAATCTAACTCCAATCATAATTTAGGAAGAAACTATTATACAGTTGTTGAATCAAACAAAAAAAATTAGTTTCAGGTCATTATACTCTAAATATTTAGCCAAATTCAAAATAAGAAGTAGAAGTCTTTCTTCTTCAACACTCCAACAAAACAATGTTGTAAAATAAAAAAAAATAAAATAAAATGAAAGAAAGAGGTCACCTGTTTGTCTTCGGCTGAAGACAACTCGGCCTCAGAGAGAAGACTGGGGATGAGGCAGCGACACACGAGGAGCAGGGCTGGTGCAGCGGTGTCTCCAGTGGACGGTAGTGACACCCGAGGAGCAGGCGGTGTCTGCCGAAGATAACTCGGCAGCGATACACGAGGAGCAAGCGGCTCCAGTGGACGGTACCTCACCGTAACAATGATTTTTCCCTAAATCCTTTTTTTTTATTCGATTCGAGATGGATGGAGTCGAATCCCTCCAATAGTTGGCCGGAGTTTCGAGTTTTGGCCGGAAAAATAAAATAGACAGAAAATGGGATGATTTGGGGTGTCTTGGTTTAAATTGAGAAAATTGTAGGGATAAATGTTAGACTTGGGACGGAGAGCCACGACAGTGGGAAGTGCGGCCAGAAATCAGGCGGAGCGGTGGCGGCGGTGTCTGTAAAGACACCATAGATGTGTGTGTGTGTAGGTTTGCGTGAAGAAAAAGGAAATTTTGATGGGAGAGGGGAAGAAGACGTAAATTGGGGAAGGAGGGGTTTTAATTTTAGTTCTACATTTACTAATATTATTATTATTATTAAGATTTTAGGTGGTAAAATGAAAATAATAATGGTTAACTTAAAAATTGGAAACAAATTGCTATCGGGCTAGGCCTGCTTATTGGGCCACCTATTTTTTTTTTATTTACAACCCAAAAATAATTATTTACTTCATGTGTGGGACTTATATGGGACGAGCCCTATTGTTTTATTTCTTGGGCCAAATCCATTATAAAATAATTAGTTGAGCTAAATTTAATTAAATACTAATGGGCTATTAGTATTAATTATGTATTTGGGCCTAATTAATTTTGAATCTTGATTAATTAGTAATTAATAGAAGATTAATTATTTAATTAAATTATAAATATTAATGATTAATAATTAAGGTTAATAATTAATTAAGAGTAATTAATTATTAAATGTGAAATCTTTAGTAATAATAATAATTATTGGGACTAATTATTTTTGATTTATATCAAACCTTAATTATTATTAATTATTGTAATTATTTATTAATAAATAATTATATTACTTAATTAATTTAGTGAATCTAAATTAATTCAAATCGAGACATGAACCTTTTCTAAGGGTCTCAAATTACGCGAACTAATCTAAAATTCCGATTCTTATGTCGGATTTAATTGTCTCCATTATATTAATTGCAAGCAAGCAATTAATTATTTATCGAATTAGTAAATGTTTATTTCATTTGAACGAAACTAAGGTTTTCGGAGAAAACCTTAAAACTTCGTTGTGTTTTAAAACTTCGTTGTGTTTTAAAACCTATAAAATCATTATGTCTCGAGTCAATGGAGATATGCTAAGAACTCAAATGATTCTAAATGTAACTCGTTATCTGAAGGTCCATCGAGGGGGTGATAGCTAAGGAACGAGAAGGAGAGCCAGACTTGTCAACGAATACTGGTGTCTCAGGTGGGTTTACTATACAACTTATACTTTTGCTGTAATAAAGCATGTTCAAATAAAATGTGAAATGATTGACATGCATAAAATTCTTTGTGTTTTGTGTGTGATTCCTATCTGTGTTGAGCCATGTTTGCGAACTGGTCAACTTGTGAATAACGATCGGATCTTGAGCCATGTGTTGGTCAAGGTTAGTGTACACATGGGGAGTGTGATCGTGAGTCATTACGGACCGGTCCACATAGGACTGCGTGTCAGTATTGACCGATCCGGTGGAACCTAATATTAACGTCTGGGGAAGCGGTAACATTGCTCACCAGCGTTTTTGCTATTGTTTATGTCTGGGGGAGCGGAAAACATTACTCACCAGCATCGGTTACAGATATGGATGAGACGCATGGAAAAGAGAGTGATCACTCCATCTTTTGGTTAAAATCAAATGAATATTTTGTATTCGCAGGTTATTTCAAGATACTTGTGTTATACTGTGATAATGCATGATCAATAACTGTTTGTTTTCGGCATAACCCACAGAGTACATCAAGTCCTCAGCCCTGCTTGTATTTCTAAACACTTGCAGGTTGAGAAAAAGGGTGATGGTTGAAGTGCTGAGTAGACGTTGCTTTTTGTTAGTAGTAAGGGGTTAATACATATCTTCATATGTGTATTAATGACTTTTGTTATTCCACTGCAAACTTTTATTGTTTTCCCTAATGGTCTGGATTGTAAATCTAGAACCCTTCTGACGTATTTCAGTTCTTGAATTCTGTATTCCATATTTTGAACCTTTTGGAACTTCTATCTGTATGATGTTCTATTTGAGCCTTTAGGTTATTGACTCTTATTCATAGCTATTTTCGGACTATTGTAATCAATTATAATTCTAATTCCAGTGTTGCTTGTGAATTTATCCTTTTTAATCGTTTCTTTATTTCACCACCAAGTCGCACTCCATGGATCCATCCTTCAGGGAAATGGGGTCGTGACACTAACATTCTAGATGAAACTAGTTGAATATCATCGACTCCAGCTAACAGAATAACTGCTACCAGCTAATTGTCATAATTAGTTGTGCAACAGGTGTTACCGCTCCCAACAACTTAGATGAGATAACTAGATTTTAGTTATTTACCTGATCCCTAGAACAAGATCGATAGAACCAGGTTGACTCATCGATCATGTCAATCTGTCCTACTGCATACAAGGTCAATCCCTCGAACTGTGCATATACTGACCTCATCCCTTCCAAAAATATGTCTTAAGTTGTTCTGCTCATCATATTCAAATATAATAGGTCACCTCTTGGGAAGAAATCATGTTATCATACTTGGTCTACTAGGTGATCTACTATTTCTTGATCATATCCTCACAATTTGTTGTTGACATGATCTATTGTTAACCAGCTCGTCGTTCCAACAAAACTCTTTAACTCAACTAACTATCTCACCAAGTAACATCAATAATTCACTGTTCCAATGCAGCTAGCTATCATCCGATGTGATCAGACCACTTTAACATGTTTTATATATTGATATATATATATATATATTTATAGTATTATATGTACATATATTTTGAAATTGAATAATAAAAAATTATTTATTCATGAATTATGAATTATAATTAATAAATATTGGTGACATTGCAAAATATGTCAGTTTATTGATAATTGAAAAAAATTGAATACGAACATACAAATAATTATTTGAAACAAAATAGGAGTCATCAACGAAAAGCAATCCACTCCAGGTAGTCAAACGAATCCAACCTATGAAACTTCTGCCCATTTTCCTCACCTACTATCTGAATATTGTGTGGGCGATAAGCTGTCAGGTTTATCAAGAGGGGAGGAACAAAAATCGAGGCTTGGTATTTTATCCCAATTTTAAAAATTCAAAATATTTAATCTTGTGATGCTGACTGATTTTCTGTTCCATGTGTCATGGGTTGATCGACCATCTCTCCCTCTCCCTCTATATATATAGATGTTTGTAAAAGCGGCATAGTTGTAGAGGAGATGTTGCCCGATTTTTAAGGACAACTCTCTTATATAATGCACACAAACACAATTCCCCCTTTCTTTCCTTCTTCTTTTATCCCCGCTTAGTCATGCACTGTGCGCGTGCGCCGTCCTTCAGGATTTTTAGTAATTGTATCAAAGCGGTCGGTGCTCTAGTGTGTTCATGTTAAGTCAAGAATGTTTAGGAATTGTATTTCATTTCTAAAATCAATGTCATATATCCTAATAGTACCCTCAGCCGCCATCACGCTCCCTCTCAGCAAAGAAAAAAGGTACAATTATTTTTGTGTAAACTATTATTTTGGAGACGAAAAGGTTTATGGAAAAAGCTTGTCTATAATTGTTTCTATGGAAAAGTTATCATTTAAGACATGTGCTCTTATATGACGTTCATGAAAAGGAAGAATGTTTAATCAATTACGATGTATATGCCTATTAGATTCAATGAATGAAATGCTATGAAAATTATCATGTTAAATCATCTAGGGCATATGTATCTATTTGATCTATGAAAAATCATAAAGTGAAATGATATGTTTATTCATTTAGGATGTGTGTACCTAATTAAATCATGATGATCTATGAAATACCATGGGAAATAAAATGTCATGTTCATTCATTTAGGACATGTGTGCTTATTTGAATCATGATATGACATGTATAAAGTTTGACATGTGTTGTCAAGTACAAGGGCTATAAGAATGGTTACATTTGGTTTATCCTATGTGACACTATAATATAATTGATATATTGATGGATTGATGTGTAAAAAAACTTGGTTTCAACTAACTCAGTTCTTGAAGTAAATTCATACTTGCTTGAATTGTCATGGCATGGTACGATCACGAGAACGCAATGAAAAATCATTCATAGGTTATCATGATAATGTACATTGTTGATCACATTACAACGGATAAAATCTATTTAAATTGAATGCCTCCTAGAAATAAAAATTGAGGTAACCATGAGGAAGAGAGACCCCATGACCAGCCCCTAGTGGTTAAGCGTACCGAAGATAGTTTTCGCAAATAATATTCACCGCAATTTGATGGCATGGGTACTCTTGAGGATGCTGACAAATGGATCCATGCAGCTGAACGTATTTCCGAATATATCGGTTGTGCGGATAATGAGAAGCTGAATTGTGCAATATTACAACTGACGGAAGATGCAGACTTTCTGGTGGGAGTTTGTAAGGAGAACTATGACGGCACCACAATGGAAAGCCTATACATGGGAGGACTTCAATGGGAAATTGATTGAAAAATATGTGCAAAGATGCTATCGGCAAAAGAAACAAAATGAATTTTGGAATCTCAAACAATTGAAAAAGACGGTCACTGAATATGTTTTGTATTCAATCAATTATCACGCTGTGCACCCCACCTTATTGAAACTGATGCAGCCAGGACAGACAAATTTAGAAGGGGACTACGACCAAAGATTGGAATCTTGCTTCTCATTCAAGGCACACTAGCCTATGCTCAATCTCTAAGTAGATAACTAAACATTGAATCAATGTTACAACAAAAAAGAATGCAATTGCATGCTCAAAATTCAGATGGGGGAAAAGGGAGAAGAAAATGGGACAATTGAAATCAAAGAAATTAGGGTAAGGAGAAGCTACAACAGCCACAACTGCAAAAACGACATCCATAACAAGTGTACAACAATAACAAACATGTTTTAATACTTGTGGTAAAAATCACCAAATTGAATGTCGCCAAGGTAGCAATGAGTGTTTTCGTTGCAAAAAATCTGAGCACTTCGCTAGAGACTGCCCTGAAAATCAAAGAATTGTGGGTCCCCCATGTAGGCAACAAAATGGACCTCAAAGGCCAAACTAGTTGTGAGGCCTAATCCAACACATAATAGAAACCGCCGAGCACCAAAACAATCAAGGGCCTATGTACTAAATGTTGGTCCCGAAAGAGCAAGGTTTGGTGTATGGGGGGGGGGGGGGGAATACACCAAATACTAACTTTTCAGTTTTACTTGACTATTTATAAGAGAGGTTAAGCTATTCAATATGAGAAATTGCTCGGCAGTGACTAAACAGATCGATATGCAGATCAATAGCTGGTTTAGTCCAAACAGATTACTCTCTTAGTGAAAACACTTAGTTAATAATAAGAGTGATCTTATTACTTTCTGAGTGTAGAGTGAGTGCGGAATAATGGTGGATCAGTGATTGCTCTTGTTTAGAAAACCTTAAGTATCAACCAGATTGATTAAGGAGATTGATTGAGATGCAGATGGATGATAGTGCAGAAAGTTAGAATAATAAACAACTGAAAATGAAATGCAGGAATATAAAAGC
>JAPKLX010000430.1:124993-161037 GCA_026898415.1 Leonotis leonurus | reverse complement strand
CAGCATCTCACACTCCAAAAGACAAAGGGAAAAAGCCGATAGATGAGGGTGACCAGATAGCTGAGCTTCTGTTGTTCGGAGTGAGCATGGATCAAGCATGCGATCCTGTATTCAGAGCACAATTCTATAAAGAACAGGTAGAAAGGGAGAGGAAGCTGGCTGCCCAGGAAGCTAAAGACAAATCTTTTCAAACTCCCTTCTCTTCACCTACATCAACAGAAAGATCGCAGCAACAGTCTTCTCAGTCAACCACCCAGTCCAAAAAGAAGAAGAAGAAAGCCTTCTCCTGGAACCTATCCTTAAAGAAACAAACGCCCACAGATGCTTGGGTTCCAGAAGGAGATCAGAATGACTGGGAAAAGGTTAAGCAAGGTTTCATTTTGAACCGATATTTTTTGAAGGAACCAACCTACTCAGAAGCAACTCCAGACGAGGACTTCAATAGATATCTTGAAAATTTCAGTGACCAGGACCTAATATTGAGAATCAGAACTGCTGCTTCCGATGCTAAGATACAATTAAAGGCACCAGAGAAAGAGTTCATGGTATGTCCAACAATACCAGGTAGCAATCTGCCAGACAAGACATACATCTTAAACTACATCAATCAACTGGCAAAGATTAAAGGCTACAAGATCGATAACCACGATCCAAATTATGCCAGGGTGAGAGATGGTATATACGAAAGCATCCAGCTAGTGTCTGATGCACAGAGGGAGAAAATGAAGAAGGGAGGTGCAGCGAGATGGTTTTCCTAGATAGATTTTATTTTCTATCTTTTATCTTTTGTTTGCTCTCTGCTAACTCCTGTACTCATCAAATTCATATATCAATGAATATGGAGTTTCTATGTTATTGTTGTCTACTGTTATTTAACTTAAATAACAAATAACCTATCTCTCTAGAACATGATTCATACCTGATTAAGCTGTCTAAGTGTGGTTTTGACATCATCAAAAAGGGGGAAATTGTTGGGAACCCCACAACATATTCTAAGTTTTGATGATGTTCTCTCTACACACACTTGGCATTCTTCATGTTCTGTATCATTTCTGTTGATTCTTATTGACCAGATAGTCGAAACTAGTTCAACCAGAAAGATGGAATATGTCTCAGACAGAAAGCTGAAGCAAGATATTTTTTTAAAAAAAAAAAAGCTGAACCAGCAAGCCTTTAACAGAAAGCTGAACCAGCAAGTCTTTAACAGAAAGGTGAACCAGCAAGTCTTTAACAGAAAGCTGAACCAGCAAGTCTTTAAAAGAAAGCTGAAACAGTAAGTCTTTAACAGAAAGCTGAACCAACAAGTCTTTGACAGAATGCTAAACCAGAGAATCTCAAAACCAGCAAGTCAACAGACAGAAGGCTAAACCAGAGAATCTCAAAACCAGCAAGTCTCAAAGACAGAATGCTAACCCAGAGAGTCTCAATCAGAAAATGAAGCTAGTCAACTTTAACAGAAAGTTGAACCAGAGAAGCCTCAGCCAGAAAGATGGAAGATGCTTCAACCAGAAAGTGGTTAACGTATGCTCTACCAGAAAGTACCTCAACCAGAAAGTGTCTAAGCCAATATTCAACCAGAAAGACGCTAGACCAGAGAGGACACAACCAGAAGGTTAAAAGCAAACCAAAAAGAGCAGAACCAAACCTGTTGATGAAGCATTAAAGACTTTCCATTTAAGATTTGGAAATTGAATCACTGATTGACATGAAGAAGGAAAGCAAAATCACAGATGATCTGCTTACCAATCATAGAAGATTCAATCATCAACTCTAAAAGGAAAGAAGAGATATGATTGATTGGTAATCCACAAATCAAATCACGCCAATCAACAAACGGCTAGAATTTCAAATTCAGAGCCTATATATGTTTGAAGTTTAAAAGTCTGAAAAATACACAAGCGTTATACTGCAGAAATATTCTCAATCATTCTATCTCCAAATCAGACATAAGCTTCAAACCGTTCGTGATCACAATCACACCTCGATTCAAGTCTGTCTTATCGAGAGAAGAAGGAGATCTTTACTAACTAGTAGTTTTCTAGTGGATTAACGTGAAGATAGCCTGTTTACAGTAGTTTTTCTGTAAGTTGTAAAGGGACACGACCCTTATTCGTGCATAAGTTTCAATAAGGTTTGTAATTGAAACTTGTGGCTCGTTCTCAGTGAGGTTAAATAAGAAGAGTATCCTAGTAGTGGATATCTAATCCAGTTTGGATTAGACCGTGGACGTAGGGGGTTTCCCGAACCACGTAAAAATAACTGTGCCATTTAAATTCTGCATTTTATATTCAGTTGTTTTTATTCTGCATCTATCATACTCATTCAAATCTGCATTCTTAATCAACCTCTAAATACTCGATTAATCTTTCAAAAGATTTTCTTAACAAGAGCACTGACTAAGTCCACCATTATTCCGCACACAATACATTGCTGGAAATTAAGTTCACGCTTACTTTCTACCTTGTATATCTCACGTGAGAGATCTTACTTGGATAGAACCTAAACGATTAGATAATCACTTTGTTCTATCAACTTGAGCAATCTGTATTTAAGAAAGCTCACATCTCTCTGTTTGAAATAGTCAAGTAAACTGAAAAAGTTTGCATTTGGTGTATTCCCCCCCCCCCCCCCACACCAAACCTTGCTCTTTCGGGACCAACAGAAACGATGGAGGCCGGCATGCCATGTAATCGAAAAATCTCTTGAATAAAGACCTCCGCCACTGTTTTCGCCGTGTATGGGTGTCGAAGACCACTAAAATGACAGTACTTTGATAAGCGATCAACCACTACGAACACACAATCAATGCCTCCAGATCGCGGAAGGCCAGATATGAAATCCATACTAATGTCCGTCCAAATCGTGTCAGGAATGGGCAACGGACTCAGTAGACCGGCTGGACTTTTCGACTCATACTTACTTCGCTGACACACATCACAAGCGGCCACTAGTCCCGTGATCATCTTCAACATACCCGGCCAATATAAACAAGCCGCCATTCGTCGGTACGTGCGGAGCGCCCCCGAGTGACCCCCAGATGGTGTAGCATGAAATTCCGTGAAAAATTTTGAAATCCATGGCGAATCGGATGGGAGCACCACCCGGCCTTTATAAAATAACGTACCTTGTACGAGTTCGTAGTGTTGAGGTGCGCCTGTGCCGGTCTCGATCGCGGAGATGATTTTTGCCAGCCGGGGGTCCCCTCGGACCATGCGTTGGAGCGCTCGCCAGTCAATCCAACGAGGAATAGAAACTGCAGAGAATTCCAAGTCCTCGTCACGGCGCGACAAGGCATCGGCCGCTCTATTCGTCTTCCCTTCCTTGTAACGGATCTCGAAATCATAACCGAGAAGCTTAGCTGCCCAATTTTGTTGTGCCGGGGTCGTGAGGGTTTGAGATAATAACTGCTGAAGACTTCTTTGATCAGAACGCGCACCACGAAGCGACGCCCCAGCAAGTAGGGACGCCAATGCTGGACTGCAAGGACGAGGGCCATCAACTCTTTCTCGTACGTGGATTTTGTCAACGCGCGCCCCGAGAAGTGTTTGCTAAAATAAGCAAGTGGCCGCCGGTTCTGCATAAGGACCGCCCCGATGCCCTGCCCGGACGCGTCGCACTCGATCTCAAATGGCTGCGAAAAATTCGGCATGCCGAGAACCGGGGCTGAAGTTAGCGCCAGTTTCAGCTACTGGAAGGCTACGTCCGCCTCCTCCGTCCATTGCCAAGATCGGGAGTTGCTTTTCTTGAGCAAGGAGGTAAGGGGTGCAGCGATCTTACCATAGTCGCAAATAAAGCGACGATAGTAACCCGTAAGCCCTAGAAATCCACGTAGCCCCCGGAGAGATGAAGGTGTTGGCCACTTTAATACGGCACTGATCTTTGCTGGATCCATTTGGACGCAATCCGCAAAAACGATGTGCCCCAAATATTCCACCTGAGACTTGCCAATAGCACACTTCTTCGGGTTCACGACTAAGGAATTTTGTGCCAGGATGCCAAACACGAGTTCCAAATGGTGAATGTGATCCGACCACGTGGCGCTGTACACCAGAATGTCGTCAAAGAAAACTAATACGAAACACCGAAGAAAAGGTCGAAATACGTCGTTCATCAGTCCTTGAAATGTGGCAGGGGCGTTGGTGAGGCCGAACGGCATCACCAGGAACTCATAATGGCCGGAGTGAGTGCGGAAAGCTGTTTTGTGTACATCGTCGGGTGCAATGCGTATTTGATGGTATCCGGCACGTAGATCAAGTTTGCTAAACCAACGTGCCCCATGCAACTCGTCCAAAAGCTCTTGAATAATTGGAATAGGGTATTTATCGGGTACGGTCACCTTGTTAAGGGCGCGATAGTCCACGCAAAAATGCCACGATCCGTCCTTCTTGCGTACCAACAACACCGGGCTCGAGTAGGGACTGCAGCTAGGTTGGATGATTCCTGCGGCGAGCATTTCCGTTACCAGTTTCTCCATCTCGTCCTTTTGCAGATGATTGTAACGATAGGGTCGCACAGAGACCGGAGAAGCGCCAGGGACCAAGGGAATCTTGTGATCACTACTGCGGGTAGGTGGCAGCCCGGAAGGTACACGAGTGACGGCTGGAAACTGTGAGATGAGCTGTTCCCACGCTTGCCGTTGCTCCACCGAAAGGTCCGAAGGCGTCATGAGCCCCGGCTGCTCTCCGTCTAACGCCCATAGCACCCATGCAGCCTCCTCGTCGTCCACAATGGCTATCTCCATCCGCCGACATTCCCTTCTAGTCAAAGTCGGGTCCCCAGCCACACGTATCGATTTTCCGTTGATGACGAACTCCATTGTAAGCTTGGCCCAATTAGCAACCACATCTCCTAAACCGGCCAGCCACGACACTCCCATGATGATGTCGATATTGCGGAGTGGAAATACATGGCAATCGACGTCGAACTGGTGATCAGCCATAACAATAGGTACTGAGGAACATACTCCTTGAGAGCTGACGCGTGTACCGTCTCCCAGAACTACCAAAAATGGTAGGGCTGAAGCAATGGGCAGATCTAAGCGCTGAACCACCGTCTGGGAGACAAAACAGTGGCTCGCACCGCTATCGACCATAGCTCGTAAGCGGCAGCCATGAATATGCACGAACAGCTTGAGGGTGCGTGCGCCGTCAATGCCATAGAACGACAATTCCGAAAGCTGGAGAGGAAACAACCCTTCTGCATCAGGTGGTGGGGGCGGTGTGACGGGTGCGGACTGGTCTGGGGGCTCATCCTCGGCCCCGGGCTCGTCGTCCTCGTCGTCAAAAATCACCGCCAAGGTTTTGGGAGGACATTTATGGAGGGGGCCGTATTTTCCGCCACACCGAAAACACAGTCCCTTTGAGCGGTATTCCTCCTGTTGTGCCCCAGTTAGTCTTCGAGGAGCGCGGCTCGCGGAAGCGGTGGATGATACGGCGGCCGCTCGGTTGAAGGAGGGCTCGCTCGACGTAATGGGCCATTGGAAGGTGGCGGTAGATCGGGAAAAAGGGGCAGCAGGAACGGACGATCGCAGACCGGTGGACGAATTACGACTAGATCGGGCGATTCTCCGCGCGGCTCGACGTTCCTACTTATTTTAAACTATCAGTACGTGGCGTTATTTAGACCAGACCCACTGTCCGATAAAGGGACTCAGTATCGGGCACGAGAAATGTTTCCAGCCAATATACTTCAAATTTATTATATTAAATTGTTCGCAAGAGTACGAATTCATTATAAAGAAGTAAGTTGATCCTAAGTCGTATTCTCAAGGAAGGCTAAACAGGGCTTTATCTATGTTGTAGAACAGAAAGCAATTAAAAAAAGAGGTTTTGATGTTCTAACTAATTTAATTAATTTATCTAGGCGAATGAGATTGAAGGATTTAAAATACGAATTACCTAGGCAAGAATTAAGAAAGCAATTAAACCCTAAATTTAAGAACAATGAATTAAGGAAACTGAATTGAAACATGTTTTGAATTGATTAATTAACATGATTGAAAGATTTGAATTACTGAATTGGAAATCAATCAATAACATAGCAGAAAGAAAATAAATCATAAAGCAATAAAGAAAGCAGTAAAAGAACTCACGGATTGAAAGAAAAAATAATGCATTAAAGTACTCCGGGTTTGAATCACGAACAAATCCACAACGAAATTGAAAGGAACGAACCATTAAAGAAAAACTAAACTAAAAGTGTTTTCTCTCGTGGTCTAAACCCTAGACTAGAAGTAAAAAAACGTGATGTAGTAGTATCTGAAATCACCCGTGGGGTTTAAATAGGAGAATAAGATCACGTAGGGTAGCGACCGCTAGGGGGTAGCGGTCGCTACCTCCATGTTCTGTGCCTTCAGCGCTGGAGAGGGGTAGCGAGCACTAGGGGGGTAGCGCTCGCTACCCCAATGTTCTGTGCCTTCCCGTGCTGGGGGGGGGGGGGGGGGGCAAGCGACCCCTAGGGGGGTAGCGGTCGCTAGCCCCCCCCTCTGTCCGTCCAATGTATTGCAGGGGGTAGTGAGCGCTAGGGGGTAGCGCTCGCTACCCCCACGCTCTGTTTTGAGAAAGTCCATAGGGGTATTGACCGCTACCCCCTTGTTCTGCCTAAGAGACCTAGTGATCACTAGGGGGGTAGTGATCACTACCCCTACGCAATGTCTTCACTCCTTTTTTACGCCTTTTCGTCTCGTTTCTCTTTTCGAGTCTTGCTACTCCATTTTTGTCGATCATAACCTATAATGCAACATATTGAAGACCAAAGAATCAATCCGAACAACAATAATCAACATTATAAATCTAAAATGCGAGAGAAACGAGACCAAAAACGGATAAAACACCTATGTAAGCAGTAGTGCTGGAATCAGTGAAATAAACAGTTGACAACTTCGAGTTTAAGATATTAGGTTTTGAAAGTTATTAAGGTCACATTAGACTAGTCTAAAAAAACTCATTCAAACAACATGAATCGAAATATAATACAACATGTAATAACTAAACAACATCGAAATAGTCAAGTCACGGAGTCATATATATCCGCAAGATAAGATACAACTCAACATGCTGTCGAATTAGGCGTGTCGCCACCAAAGATAAAATTGTTTCGTTTCGACAGTATCAACACCATAAACTAATGAGATCTGGTGAATTTGAATGTGGCGAGGACCGAGATCTTTAGAATGACTTTAATGCAGAAAACTCGAGAGAGAGAAAGAGATGTGCATGCATAAATTTTGCAATGATTTTCAAGGTGTTGCAAAGTTATCTCACGATGTAAGGATGCAAATGACTATGCAACTTATATCTCAAGTTGCTTTTAAAATCATGATGACAACAATGATAGCGACGGGAGTCGCAACTGACTTTTCAGTGAGGTTGAATCTAGACACATTAATACACGCGTCCAAATCATGAACGTATATACTCTCTCTTATAAACATACAAGTTCAACTTAGTTGGACCACATTTAATTGAACCATAAACAAATGGTCTAACATGTTCTTTTAGGTTGACCCAAGCCAAACTAATTCCAAACTCAAATAAATTTTTAATCAACTATTTCTCAATTCATCGATAATTGATATAGAGAATGCGAATATCACACAATCATCTCCTCGAAAAATACATCAATTTTATAACATTCAATTATACAAAACTAAATGTTTTTCATTCAAATAATTAATCAAACATCATTGACCTACCACAATTCCAATAACCTTGACCTGTCAAACCCACATTTCGACCACATTAAAAGGGCGTAACCCCCTAGGCACACCAGTAAAAACAGAAAAATTTATATAGAAAAAGTTGCTGGCAAACAATGAGACACTCGTCTTTCTACTTTGTGAATTAAATGAGTCACTCGTCTTTCCGCCTTTGTGAATTAGATACTTAAACTAGTGTCATGGGTGACTTTGTATCAAAAGTCATCATAAAATGACAAAAAAGATTAATTTAAAAATAATTAAAAATTCATGACTTTCTTTGGAAGAGGGTTGTCATCCAACCCTAGCTTTTAGAAAGTCATAGACACATGTCACTTTTTCATTGGATATCACATAATTATTTATATATATTATATACATTAATATTTAATGCAGAGATAATATTATATACATTAATATTTAATGCAGATATCACTTTTTCGTTGGACACAACATCGGACTCGTTCTCGTTATTCGAGTATTCAACAACATGAAAGTTAGAATGCAGAGATAATAAAAACATGCATCGAAATTAGATCATGTCCTAGAGAAATATTCTTTTGAAAACATCTTCCTCGCTTTGGAAATAAATGCCAAATGGTGCAATATCTTGAGACACCCTTATTCAGTTCGACCATCCCATTGGCTCGATTTTGTGTGTACCAACCAGTCTTCTAAAAATTGGTCTAGGCGGTCTAGGCAGGATGGTTTGATCGAGCTAGTCGGCAGTTTAGGCGGGCTAGTCGGTAGTCTAGGTGGGATGGACAATTTTTAGGGGTTTCTAATATTTTTTAATTGTTAAAAATATTAAACTATGACAATACAAATATTAAAAATTAGATTGCAAATATATGTTTTTAACTTTCAAGGCTAAAGATATTATATATTCTTTTAGCTCATTACGTGTTTTTAGTTTTTTATTTTAAATTATAAAATTAAATTATATATTGTATGTTTATATAATTTATACAAAGAAATATGATGCAAAAATATAAGAAAATAAACATTATAATTCGAACCGGCTAGGCTGCGCTAGTCCTCTCCACCGCCCGACTAATGCCTATCAATAGCGACTTTTAGGGCGTGGTACCAACCAACAAACTACATTCTAGCAAGTTCAGCTACTTCTTTTTCTAGTCAAGAATTCCATTCCACTATGCTACTCATTGTGGCAGACAGATTAGATGACATCAAACAATTAAAGCAAAAGTTCTCTTTAGATTCTACGTACAAACATCTCCTTGTGACAGTGTGAAACCTAGTAAAACAATTAACGTAAATAAGCACATGTCATTACAATCACTATAGATCTAAAACTAATTTTTTCATCCATATAAGATATGCAGAACAAGGTGGCAAAAAATTCAAACAAATCAGAATCTAAGATGAAAACAACAATAATTCATAGCTATATGCACACTTACTGATCAATCCAAAGGCCAAAAGAACCCATGTTAATCCATGAACAGCATATATATCATCAAAACGCTAATCATATCAACAAAGGATTTTCATAATGCAATAGTTGAACAAAATGAGGTTTTACTTGACCTATAAAATGTATCAAATCTCTATCAAACTATACTACAATACTAGTTTATCTTTCCATACCTCTCCTACAACTTGAACCAATATTTCTGCTTCATAAATACTTGGATGATCATGATAATACAAGTGTCATATGGATCAGTCCATTGGCAAGGTCAGAGCACTTAATAATATCTAATCAAAACCATAGATTAACTAGCGCAAGAACAGTCACCAAACAAACAACAATCAAAGCCATAATCAAAGCCAAGAAGACACAGTAAGAAGAGGGACTTCGTTCCACGCCAACGAAAGAAATCCCGGCGGCGAAGAATCGATGAGCTTGTAGGACGTGCTGCTGCTGTAGTTCCAAAGAAGTATCTTGGCTTGGCTAATTGCGTAATGGCTAAACCCCAACGCCTTAAAACCGGCGCCTTCCATTAGTAACCTCCACCTCTCCTTATCCTCCATGCGCTCTCGTTTCCAATCGCCACGGCCAACCACTCCCGCGATCCTCCGCCCGAGCAGCAGCTGCTCGAGACGAGTCCGCTCTGGTGATTCCCGGGGAAGATTCTCCTCGACAGATTCGAACACTGCAGTGTAGTACTTGAGCGCATTCTTGAAACGGGTTAAGAATCCAACCCGGTTTAGGCTCACCTCGTATTCCCCCAATGTCACCACAAGTGGATTCAATGATTTTGCGAGCTTCAGAGCAGCCTCAACGGCATCGTTACTCTCGTCGAGCAAGTTATACAACTGTAGCATGAAATTGACTGCCACGACCTCATCCGGATCGACCCGGAAGCTCGAGTGGGTCAAATTTTGAACCGGTGTTAGAACGGGTTCGAATTCGAATTCCAGATCCAGTAGATTGGCGAATTCATGGAGGCGCTTACCGGTGGCAAGGAGCGAAGGCGCCGGGGAGTCTCCGAGTGCCGGGGCGGGTATGCCGGATATCCGGATCCGTTCGGGTTTCCCGGCGGGTCGGGTCGCTAATGCTTGTAGAAAGGCAGCCCACTGAATCCCTTGAACAATGCCGAAATCGACTATGTGAATCTTACTTGCTTTCTCGGTGGCTTCTAGAATCGCTTGATTTGCAGTCAAATGGGCGAATTTGGAGTAGGGGCAGGCGTCGTTGAGGGCTTTGTACGAGAGAGTGAATTCCTCGGCGGAGGTAAAAACGGCCGATTTCTCCGATTCGCAGTGAACTCTAGTGTGGAGAGCTTCGGAAAAGTAGTGCGCGACTCGCTCAAGCGGGTCACCGAGTTGGCAGACCGAGTCCCGCACTCGGATCAGTGATTTCGCCGCGTTCTCCGGGTCGCACTCAGAGAGGCGGGCACACTCCACCAACGCTCTGAGGATGGGCTTCGCTTTGGGCGAGGCTTCAGGCGAGTCGACAGGCTTCGGCGGATCGGAGGCGCGCGAGGCCAACATCGACTGCGTCGGGGGCTGGGAGATGATGACTCGGTTAAGATCGGAAGGGGGCGGGGAGTTCACGCTGAGCCGACTCGGGAAGGGATCGGTGGGGTAGAGGTGGCTGAACTCGGAGGTGGTGGTCGGCCACGCATCGCAATCAGTCTGGGGATTGGAGCTCTCGGTAGAGTCGCCTCCGCCCATGAGGCTCTCCATCCACTCGTCGGAGTCGAAATCGCCGCCTTGAACGCCACCGCACAAATCAGAGAAGCGGAAGCCAGTGGAGGTGGGATCCAAGTTGGGGAAGTGGAAACCTGGCTCGGCGGTGTCCGTACCGGGGAAGGGATCGACGAATCCAGCATCGGCGGTGGCAGAGGCGGCGGTGGGGGGCCAAGGGCCGAGGCAGAAGGGGTTGAGAGTATGGAGCTGCTGCTGCTGCTGTTCTTGCTGCTGCTTCTGCTTGATTACTTGCTGGGCAATCGCCATTAGATTTCCGCTATCCGTACACATGTACGCCATTACTTCTTTTTTCTTCTTCTTCTTCTTCAGAACCTCACATTATAGTGTGGGCACCGCAGAGTGAGAGTGAGTACCAGAGAGTCAGAAAATAAAAGTAGTAAACGTGTTGGAAATTTCTGCTTGATTGAATATGAACAGGACTATAGAGTTAAGAGGAGGATGGCTTATTTAAAAATTTTGTATGAAGTTAATGTAATTCACTTTTTTTTTAAAATGGTCAAAATATATGTAAAAAAAAGTTACCTATATGATTCTTTTACAAATCATATTTAATACATAAAAAATGTTGAATTATATAATTTATATATATATAGATATAGATACATGTGATATGGCGAATTCATTATCATTGTTAAATTATCATACTACAAAATAATTATCTTTCAAATGCTTTGAAGATGTCCGTTGGAAGTGAGCGGTAACTTGTCCATTGAACATTATTCTTTAAGATAAAAATAAAGTATTAATATATTACTTTCTATTTCATTCTTTAAAAATTACTAAGATTATTCTTTAGAAATATATTACTAACATTATTCTTTAAAAATTATTAATTTCTTGGATATTATAAAATACCACTCAATTAAATATAAAAGCCTTTTCATTTTGATACATAGTTTTCGAACGGTTTTATATCTATACATAGATACATGTTCAACTTGAGAAGGTTAAAATGGCCGGAAAAAATAATTTTGCCCATTTTTCAGCAATTGTAGGTTTTTTTTGGACTTTGTGACTATGTTATTTTAGGGATAATGATTTTAAAATATAAAATTTTTTCACGTTTTATAAATTTTAACACGGATTTTAAAATATTGTTTAAAATACATAAATTTTAATACTTACTCGATTTTTGACATAACGTTGACTTTACACTAAAATTGAAACTACCATGACATAACTTATCTGACGTGGGCTTATAAAATGAATTTTAAATTATTTAAAATACATGAATTTTTTAATTTTTATTAATTTTAATACGAATTTTAAAACATTGTCTAAAATACATGAACTTTAATACTTACTCAATTTTTGACATAAAGTTGACTTTACACAAAATCGTGACTTATGACAAAGATTTTAAATTATTAATATTTTTTCTTCAGTTCAATTATTAATTATTTATAATTTAAGAATATATCATATTCACAATTATTGAATACAAAACATTATCTAAATATTCTTTTTTTTTAAATAAGTTTTTTTAACTATATATATATATTCATTTTCCTGAAAATATTCAAATTAGTTTCCATAGCTACTCAAGCTAAAGAAACAATTTACTTCATCAAGAAACTATATTTATCACAAACAAGCACCATAATCCCTTTGGATTACACGTTGTTTGCATATCGAGAGGTGAGGCAACGACACCGTACTCGAAGACTTGCACAGGGAAGTTGAGGCGTGCGGTGGGGCCGTGGAGGTGGAATACGGTGGTCTCGTAGTCACGCGCCGCTGCGAGGGGGAGGAATAGGAGCCGAGTCAGATTCTGAAGCGCTTGTTCGACTCCCTGACCTCTGCCACCCATTTCCCCCACTCCGAGTACTCAATCTTAAATGCTAAATTATTAATAATTGAAGTGAAGAAAAAATATCAGTAGAATTTAAAATCCACGTCATAAGTCCCGATTTTGTGCAAAGTTAAATTTATGTCAAAAATCTAGTAAGTACTAAAGTTCATGTATTTTAAACATTGTTTTAAAATTCGTGTTAAAATTAATAAAACGTGAAAAGTTCATGAATTTTAAATAATTTAAAATCCATGTCTTAAGTCCACGTCAGATAAATTGTGCCATGTCAATTTCGATTTTTGTGTAAAGTCAACGTTATGTCAAAAATCGAGTAAGTACTAAAGCTCATGTATTTTAAACAATGTTTTAAAATTTATGTTAAAATTAATAAAACGCGAAAAGTTTATATATTTTAAAATCAATATCACTTATTTTTTTATATATATATGTAACAAAGACAAAACCACTCATAATAAGCACATATCATTGGTCGTAAACCATGCTATATTTGGTATTTCTTTTGACCAACAACGATTTGACTGTATTAAGATTTGTAATTTTTCATTTCATATAGTTTTTTTAATTATATACATATTACGGATTTCATGGGTGTGAATTTAAAATTTTGAAGCTTTTGGGGTCGATAACAGAGACCGTGAGCATATATCAATGTTAGAGTTAGTATACCTCAAAACATGTTTTATGCTTGAGTATATAAAAAAATTGTTTTCACAATCATTTAATGAAAATAAATTTCTATAATTGGTTTGTAATTTATTATCCATAGATTATTATATTACAAATAGGTCAATTTTCTAAATTGTAGATTGTGTTATGGATCGATGATTACATAAGGTAACACAGTCGGTTTATTGGTAGAATAAAGTTCACAGCCCAAACACACCTGGACAGACTGTTGTTCGTTTGCCTTCGAGGATGAGCCCTCCTCTCTCTTCTTCTCCACTCCATTCTCTTTCTATTAATGTTAAACATGAAACATATTTTTATAATGTTAAACATGAAACATATTTTTATAATGTTAAAGAAACAATGTAGGGTTTATGGTTAAATTAGGGTTAGTGGTTAATGTTAATTATATAATGATAAATTTGGATTTATGGTTAGAATTAGGGTTAATTTAATGTTTATGGTTAATTAGAATCTAAGCAGAAAACATGCTCAATTAAATGATCACTAATTCTATAACCACATATATTTGATTAAATGATCACTAATTCTTTATAAAAATTAGGACATATGCTAAAAACATGCTCCATTGAATGATCTGTTATATATTTGATCACTTCTTGTTCTTTCATGTTATTTCAACTATACAGTTATTTCAAGTGCATGTATGGAATGAATGATATGATGATTATGGAATGAATGAATATAGATGATATGATGATTATGGAATGAATGAATATAGATGACATTGAGATAGACAAAATTAATTTCTTAAGAATCTTCTTTATATGGGATAAATTTTAATTTATGTTATAAGGATATTCTTCCAAAACGTATAATATCATAAGTATGTTGATACGTAGTTGATTTTCATTCAAGCTCTTTTATATTTTGTTAATTATTATTGGTGTTATACTTAATGAACTCTAGGTTAACAATAAAAGATTTGGTGAAAATTGTACTTGATTAGTGACTAATCATATCATGTTGAACTTTTAGATCGATTTGGGATTATGTCCTGAAGATGATGGGCTACTTGAGTGAGATCGAGGCTCAGGGCAGTCAGATTGACGATGAGTCTCAGATAGATATCGTTCTTCAGAGCCTAGCATTGAGCTTTGATTCTTTCCATCAGAACTATATCATGAATCAAAATTATTACACTTTGACGGAATTACTGGCTAAGCTCCAAACGGTAGAGGCTCTTATGAAGTCCACCCCTAGAAATACGTTAGTGACTATGACTGCTCCAACTTCTTCTAGCAACCCTAAAAAGGGTAAGGGCAAGAAGAAGGGAGCACCACAGTCCAGCAAAAAGAAGCAAATAAGTGGTGGTATCTCGAAGAAGAAAAAAGGAGAGAACTAGAAAATATTTTAAGTGCGGTCAGAAAGGGCATTGGAAATCGGCATGTCCACTTCAAAAGAAGGTACGTCTACTGCTTTGGTAGTTACATCATGTTTAATGGCTAGTTCTATTCACTCGTGGGTAGTAGATACCAGAGTCACTGACCATATTTGTTGTGATTCACATGCACTCCTGCGATCCAGGCTGCTTATAGACGAAGAGATTTTCATCTCCTTGGGCGACGCTACGAGAGTGGCGGCCGTTGCAGTGGGAGATGTAGAGTTGTAGTTAGTTTTTAAAAGAATCTTATTTTAGTTTCTAAACTTGTTTTTGTTGGATATTTAGTTTCTTTTGATGTTTCAGTTATTATTAATAAAGAAATTTTTTTTTTCTGTTCTGGTACACTAACTAACACCTTGTCTACTATCTCTATACAATCCAAGCTGTTGGGAACCCTAAAGTATTTTTGGTTTTGATGATGATCTCTCGAAATACACTTAGTTTCTTTAGAGTTAAACTGTTCTACGTGTTAACAGATCACTTCATATAAGGTGAATTCTGATAGAGAACTGATTAGGAGATGACTTAGCATGTAAAGGAATTATTCCTATAGAATTCACGCCAAGAAGAAATCGATCTGCTGTAACAGACAGCGACCAGATCACCGACCAGATTGATGATCACAGCGAAGCACCAGATCGATAGAGTCATCAAACCACCAGATGACATCATCCTACACATCATACCATCTTGCCACGTCAAAATTGAAGCCCATCCAACAGGGTTTGGGAAGAGAATCTACGATTGACACAAGGAAGGAAAGCAACCGTTAGTGATCTGCCTTCCATACTTAGAAGATTGAGTCAATATTTCTACAAGGCAAGAACAGATATGATGGATATCATTGATTGGCAATCTACAACCAATCTCACGCCAATCAACAACGGCTAGAATTTTAAAATTCAAAGCCTATATATTTGGAGTTCATGGTCTGGAGATAGAGACAAGCACGCGAGCTACATTGACAACATACTCTCAAAGCATTCAATCTCTGAACCAGACTAAGAGCTTCAAACAACTTGTGATTCTACATCACACCAACCCAACCTCGATTCAAGTTTGTCTTATCGAGAGAAATGAGATCACCCTGCTAGCTAGTAGTTTTCTAGTGGTAACGTAGAGGTAATCTGTTGTAAAGGGACACGACCCTTATACTCGTCCTCCACGAGTATAAAGAAGAAGAGTATCATAGTAGTGGATATTCTGGTCTAGTTTTGACCAGATCGTGGACGTAGGGTTTTCCCGAACCACGTTAAATAACTGTGTTCTTTATATTTCTGCATCTTTACTTTCAGTTGTTTATTCTGCATCTCAATCAATCTGCTTAACGATCTGATTATTTCTTAAGGTTTTCTAAACAAGAGCATAAACTAAATCCACCATATTTCCGCACACACAATACTTAGAAAGTAATAAGATCACTCTTATTATTATCCAAGTATCTTCACTAGAGAGCAATCTGTTTGGACTAATCTGGTATCGATCTGCTGATCAATCTGGTTAGTCATCTGCCGAGCAATTTCTTATTTAAAGAATAGCTTGAACTCTCTAATAAATAACCAAGTAAACTAAAAAGTTTGTATTTGGTGTATTCCCACCCCATACACCAAACCTTGCTCTTTCGGGACCAACAAGTGGTATCAGAGCAGTGGTTCAAACGACCATTGTTTTGTTTCACAAGTTTAACACCTGCGTGGTCAACTTGAATAGATCTAGGAAAACCTATCTTCATTCACGTGCATACTATCTGCTATGGAATCATCTGTTGTTAGAGCTTGTGAAGAATTCTCCATCCAAGGATATAGAGAATGGAGCTTCAAAATCAAAATAGCACTCAAAGCTCATCACTATCTGATGTGGAAAGTTATCGAAGATGGCCCACTACAGATCACTGAAGAAGTGACGGTAACCAACTCAACTGGTGTTACTACACAGACTGTTCCTAAAGATCCAAGGAAATATACTGCAGAGGAACGCCGCGGAGCCAATCTGGATGACTTTGCTAAAGGGATCATATCCAGCACAGTCAAAGGGGTACATCTGGCCAAAATCCAAGATCTGGATACTGCCAAAGAGATGTGGGAAGCCCTAAGAGACTTGTGTGTAGGATCTGAAGTCATGATTGAGAACAAGTTGTCTCTTGCCTGCAACAAATATGATGAATTCAAGATGAAACCAGGCGAGACCATAGAACAAATGAAGATGAGATTCACTGGAATCCTCCTTGAGATATCAGCGTTCAATAAGAACAAATATACTCAAAGAGAAAAGAACATGAAAGTACTCAGAGCACTTCCACCTAGCTGGGAGATATATGCTGCAATGCAACCTCTTCGTGCAGACTTAAATGAACTATCTACCGAAGCTTTATTTGATCATCTTGAAGGCCATGAATGTGATATTCAAAGAATTCGTGGACCAGATCATCTGTCCAAAAAGGCAGAAAGCAGCTCGAAGAAGGACAAAGAAGTAGCCTTCAAAGCGAAGAGCAAACAAGATGAACCTACTGAACCTTCTATTCCAGATGAAGAGAAAGGTTATGATAAATTGTTAAAAGAGTTTGCAATGATAACATGCAAGAACAAATTCTACAAGAAACGTGACGATGATCGACCTGATAACAAGGATGAATCAAAACAGCAGACAGGTAAAACATCAAAAACATCCAACTCAACAGATCGAAAACTTAAATATGAGCGCAAGGCCATGCTAGTTGAACAAGATTCAAGCAGCTCGATACATTTTTCAGACAGCTCATCAGAGAATGATGAAGCATTCTTTGCCAACGATGAAGAAAGTTGGGATGAATGCTATGTGGGATTAGACAACGGTCTGGATGAAGTCGAGGTAAATTCTTGCAATTCAAATTCCTCAAATGATAATGATCTGGAATAAGAAGTTGAAGATCAATCTGATTACTCATGGGAAGAAGTAAATGAGATGTTCAAGAGCTATTCGAGCATCAAAAGACTGTTTAGAGAAGTTGTAGAAGAGAATGAGAGGCTGAAGAAATCTGAACAGATACTGAGTACAGCAAACACTCAATTTGTTGCTAAAATAAACAATCTAGAAGAACAGATCAAGGGAAAAGATAGTGAGATTCATTCACTGAACTTAAAAGTGAAGGATCTTATTACCAGAAACAACGTTGCAGAAGAGAAGATAAAGAAAGGCAAAGAAATGATTTACAAAAGTGACGAACGTGCTAAGTCGTTAATCAAACTGCAACAACAAGGCACATCTGGATTAGGATATCCAGGTCACTCAGAGAAATCTTCTAGATCCATAAACTTTGTACCAGAAAGGAAACAAATACCAGATCAAGTGATAGACTTGAAAAACAAGAAAGGCCATCCCCAAAAGATGATAATGAAAGAGACCGGGAACAGGCAGTACTATCAAACAAAGGGTCAACCGGCTCGCTACACAAAAAAAAATCATGCTCATAAAAATAATATCAACAGGACATTACCCAATAAGAATGTCAACAGGACATTACCTATTAAAAAGGGTCTAAAGAACGATGGAATAGAGAGATTCCATCCATCTAAAATTCATTCTCTATCTAAAGTTGATGATGATGGGAACATTATTACATGCTATATATATGTTCCTAACCTAAAAATGTTCTGGATTCGAAAGGGAACATTTGCAAATAACCAAGCACCCAAACGTTGAAGGGTAGCTAAGTTGAATTAATTGCAGGACCAGAAGACTGCAAGAAGAAACAAGATAGCTAAAGGAGCAATCTGGATAATAGATAGTGGGTGTTCGAAGCGCATGACATGTGACAAGAATCTACTATCAGAGTACATAGAAAAACCAGGACCACAGGTCACCTTTGGATGTAACTCAAAAAGATACACCAGAGGATATGGAAATATAAAAGTTGGCAAGACCACCATCTCAAATGTTTCGTATGTTGAAGGTCTTAGTCACAATCTGTTTTCTGTAAGTCAGCTCTGTGCTAACGGTAATCAGATCGTTTTTGATACTAACAACTGCTTTGTGAAGAACAAGGAAGGAGATGAGATATTTCTTACCAGTAAATTGCAAGACAGATTATATATTGTCCAGTGGACAAACCAGATCGAGACCTGCTTAGTCACTAAAACTGTATCAGAAACAAGCTGGTTATGGCACAAGAGATTAAGTCACCTAAACTTCAAGTCAATCAACAGGATTGCCAAAGAAAAATTAGTAGAAGGACTACCAGATCAAGTATATGATAAAGATCATATATGTGATGCTTGTCAAGCTGGGAAGCAGACCAGATCATCCTTTACAAGCAAAACAGCACACTCAACATCAAGAATACTGGAGCTTTTGCATCTGGATCTGTTTGGACCAGTTAAACCACTAAGCATAAATGGGAGAAAATACACCTTAGTAATCATAGATGACTACTCAAGGTTCACTTGGGTCATCTTTCTGTTAAAGAAGAAAGAGTCCCTAGCCAAACTCCCTGATTTTCTACACAAGATCACCAAACAGAAAGAAATGAGCATAACTTCTATCAGAACAGATCGAGGAACAGAATTTCTCAACCAGAAGATTGAAGCATACTGCAACAAGATGGGAATAACTCATCAAACTTCAGCTGCTAGAACTCCTCAACAGAATGGAGTTGTAGAGAGGAGAAACAGATCGCTTAAAGAAGCAGCTCGTACTATGCTAAATGCTACCAATCTACCCAAGAAGTTCTGGGCAGAAGCTGTCTACACAGCCTGTTATACTCAGAACAGATCATCAATTACACTCAGACATGGAAAGACTCCGTATGAGATCTGGAACAACAGAAAGCCTAAGATCTCTTACCTTCGCACTTTTGGTTGTTTGTGTTACATACATAATAATGGGAAATCTCAATTGAGGACGTTTGATAGCAAAACTGACCCTGGAATATTCTTAGGATATTCTGATGTCCGTAAAGCATATCGAGTCTACAATAAGAACTCTCATATTGTGGAGGTAACACCTCATATTATTTTTGATGAAACTATTGTTGAGTATAGGCCATAGGAAGAAAAGGAGACAGAGAACCAAATGATTACAAGAAAGATGAATGAATTGCTACTTGAAGATATTCTTATCTGGAATTCAAAAAGTGATGATGAAGATATCAACACTCCACCAATTGCTGAAGAAGTTATACAGCAAGGGAGAAAAATCCAACATGATCTGGACAGATCACCAATAGAAAGCAATGAAACAGTCATTGCAGATGATGATTAACCTGGAAATCTAAATCCAGAAGAAAGAATAGATGAGAATCCATTTCAAGCTTCACCAATAACACACTCTGAATTTGAGGAACCAACAGATCAACCTGATCCTGAGATATCTGATGAAGAAATGACCAGGAGAAGGAGATGGATACATGATCATCCACCAGAACAGATTGTTGGGACCATCAGATCGTGTGAAAATAAGGAGAATGCATGGAGAAAGTGCCTTGCTAAGCTGCTATCTCTCTCGCTTTGAACCAACTGATGCTTATGAAGCACTACAAGATGCAGATTGGATAACAGCAATGCAAGAAGAACTTAATGAGTTCAAAAGAAATAAGGTCTGGTATCTCGTGGACAGACTCAAACACCAAGGAGTAATAGGTGTAAAATGGGTGTTCAAAAATAAACGAGATGAAAATGGTGAAGTAGTCAGAAACAAAGCCAGATTAGTAGCTAAAGGCTATACTCAACAAGAAGGCATTGATTTTGATGAAACATTTGCACCCGTAGCCAGACTAGAAGCTATAAGGTTGTGCCTAGCATATGCTGCACACAAAAGGTTCAAGGTATACCAGATGGATGTCAAAAGTGCCTTTCTAAATGGTATCCTTGAAGAGGAAGTCTATGTGGAACAACCACCTGGATTTGAAGAAGCAGATCCAAATCAGAAAGTATACAGACTGACAAAAGCAGTCTATGGTCTCAAACAAGCCCCTAGAGCTTGGTATGAGACATTATCAACATTTCTACTAGAATCTGGATTCAGAAGAGGATCTGTTGACAAGACTTTGTTCATCATCAAAGTCAAAGAGAATATCCTTCTAGTACAGATCTATGTAGATGATATCATTTTTGGATCTCAATCCACCTATTTATGTGATAAATTTGCTGAACTTATGAAAAATAAGTATCAAATGTCCATGATGGGCGAGATGAGTTTCTTTTTAGGTTTACAGGTCAAGCAGTTACCAGATGGCATCTTTATTAATCAAACAAAGTACATCAACGATCTGCTGACTAAATTTGGGATCAAAGACAGTAAACTAGTTAAAATCCCAATGCAGACCAACGGGAAAATTGATCCTGATCCAGAAGGAAAACCAGCTAATATTACTCAATACAGAGGGATCATATGATCACTACTTTACCTAACTGCCAGTCGACCTGACATTACATTTGCGGTAGGAGGATGTGCAAGATATCAAGCGAATCCTAAAAAGTCTCACATGGAAGCAGCTAAGAAGATATTAAGATATCTTAAGGGAACAACCCATATTGGATTATGGTATCCATGTGAAGATAACTTTGAGCTAACTGGATACACAGATTCAGATTATGCTGGATGTAAGCTAGACAGAAAGTCAACATCTGGTACTTGTCAGTTCTTGGGAAATAAATTAATCTCTTGGTTCTCAAAGAAACAGACATCTGTTGCCACATCAACCATAGAGGCAGAGTATATGGCAGCTGGAAGTTGTTGTGCTCAAATACTATGGTTAAGACAACAGCTTAAAGATTATGAGATTGATGTCAAGGAGATACCCATTTTCTGTGACAGCTCAAGTGCTCTAGCAATCACACAGAACCCTGTTTTGCATACCAGATGCAAGCATGTGGATGTGAGACATCATTTTATAAGAGATCATGTTGAAAGAAAACATGTACAGATCGAGAAAATTCACACTGAAGTACAGAGAGTTGACATCCTTACCAAAGCATTACCAGAAGAAAGATTTAAGATGCTTTGTGGTAAACTAGGACTATTAAATCTTGAAGAAAAGACCAGATTGACTTAGATCAAATCAAGTTCAATATTCCAACAGGGAATTAAAACCAGATTGATATAGACCAGATTGATGGAAAACAGATCATGTAAAATTCCAACTGGGAATTGACACCAGATCATCTATATAGAATACACAGATCGATTAAATTCCAACAGGGAATAATTAGCAGATCACCACTCAAGATTAATGTCCAAATAAAAGTAACATAAAACAGATCGTTGGTCTTAACAACAGTTTGTTAACTATGAGATTGATCTGGACCAGATGACCAACAGCCACGTGGATATTAATAAATTCTTTTATTTTAATATTTCCATTACTTGGTCAAGGGGGAAAGTCAAAAAGATACGGCGATTAACTTTTAGCCTATGTATCTAAATTCTGACATAATATACCAAATCTTCTATTTTGATGATTAAGTACAGTGTTTGGGAAACGTGATCGAAGAGATATTTACCAAACCAAGAAAAAGAAAGAAAATCAACTGGTGATACAAACACGCGCCTCACTGCAGCCGTTGATCAAGCGCGTGTATCAAACGCAGAAAAGAGAAAATAATAGACCATAAGTCTATAACACGGAGAGGCTGGAAAAAGCTGAAAAAGGGAAGAAAATCAATTAAAATATTACTCTATTATAGCTTATCTATCTATATATACAATTTGATAAGGCGGTTCGACTATCACATACACTGTTCTTCTTCCTTAAACACTTAGCGAAATTCTCTTTCTTCCAAACTCTCTCTATCTTCAAAAACCTATCTGTTTTTACCAATATGACACCCAAATCTTCTCTATTTCTTGAGCTAGTAAACTTTTTGAAACCATACATTCACCAAGATCTTTATCCTGTTCTCGACACTTTTGGTTTTCACAAACTGGACAAGGCCTTCGACCTTGTTAAGCGCTGCAAAGGTTTCAATTTATACGTTTCCTTTAATTGTTTTTAAATGCTCTGAAAATCTCTTGAACTCGTTTTGAAAATCCCCCCCTTATCTATTTTGCATGCTTATATGCACTTGTATTGTTGTGTTGAACTATATACTCTGTACATTGCTATTTGAGCACTTATACTTCATTGATGGAAGGATAGTGCTCATATCTATTGTTTTGATTCCTTTGTAGGATTTCACAACATAATTACTACACACCCTGTCCACTTTCTACCAAAAGAAGTTGCGGCCTTTTATCTCTCGTGGCAAGGAGAGAAAGGCGGGAATGAAGCTACAATTAGGGTCAGCAAAGGCAACACCATCAGCAACACTACCTATAATGTACTGAACATTATTGATGAGGTTTACCAGTTAAAGGATGAAGGTCTCACTCTGGGAGACATTACCGAAGAACAACTTCAGGACGTGATAGAGATGGTGATGGTAGTGCCCATTCGCTACACGAACAAGATGTTCAATAGGGCACTTCTTGCACCAGAATTCAAGATAATTTTGAATTCGTCCAAAGAATTTTCTTGAACCACAATGGTTCTTACGACCAGGTCACTCCCGAAAAGTTTAAGATTCTAGCAGCTGTCGTGCTGAATCTACCGGTGAACTGGAGCAGAATCCTCTTCGATCTATTGGTAAAGGAGGCCAAGATGATCACCTTCATTAAGGGAGCAAGTCCTGGAATTGAGGTGAGAAGGAGCAGTTTAAGACACTCCACCAAAATTAGCTATATGCTGGAGTCATTTTTCAAACAGCACAAGTGGGATACCTCTGTTGAGTTCAACACCCGATTGCTCTTTCCGAAGGACCAGCACCAAATTGAAATGTCTATGGGCATTTCTGCCAATCTGATTGCAATGGTAACAGACCCTATTTTTGCCAACGCGCTGATAGAGATGGGAAGCTCCAACCCAATCTGGGTTCCACCATCTGCTCCAGCTAAGAAGTCTACAAAGTCCAAAGTAACAAAAGCGAAACAAGTCGAAAGGACCCCTACAAAGAGAGTTACAAGGAGAGCCAGCTATGTGGACACAGATGCCTCCACCGCAGCCCAACAACCAAAACCCAAGAGAAGGAAGCTACAAAAGCTGTCTGAAACTGTGGAAGAAGCCCAGGTTAAAGAAACTACCATCCCTCAACAGGAGGAAGAGATTGTGGATGAGGAGATACTGGTAGGGGGGCCACCAGAGGATGTTGTCCCCATCTCCTCCATGGACCCACGTCAAACAAAAGACTTCTCACCATCTCATACTGCAAGTCCATCCTCTGCTGAACCTTTGGAGCAGATCGATGAGGATGTTGAAGGTGAAGAAGAATCCACCGATGAGGATGAGGAGAAGAAAAAGGCAGAGACAGTGGTGAAGCTCCTAGAAGCTGAGGCAGATCACTCCATTCTAAAAACTTTTCCTGGGATTCAGCTCACTTCTGAGAGCTACGAGGCAGCAAGACGTCTCAAATTTCTACTACCCATCAAAGACAAGGAATTATATGTCCTTGACGCCATATTGAGGACCAGATCAATTGATGCCCTCAAGGCAGAAGAAGCGACCTTGCTCAACATCTTTACTGCCTCCTCTATCGCCGAATTGAGAGACACTTATAGACCAGACATCCTGGCCATGGCAAAGTTTGAGGCAAAAGAACTCCAGATCGATCTCAGATCGATATATGAAAAGGCAGAGATGTTGGAGTTCTATGACAGTGTTGATGAAGAAGAAGTTGAGGTTGAAGAAGTTGAAGCAGAACCTGTTAAAGCTCACCAACCGGGTGCAGCAACTCAAGAGTCAGAACCAGATCAGCATATGGCTGACGCTACAGAACAAACTGTGGAACCCACTGCACAGGCTGAGGGGGAACCAGCCAAATCTAGCAAAATCCAGATTGCAGTGGTGGATTATCCACAAGAGGAGACTGAGCCAGCTGGACAGAGGGTGGGTGGTAAACTCACAGATGATATATACACCCCTTCTGTTGCAGCAACAATGGAAGAGTATGTGGAGTCAACAAACCTGGAGTATATATTGATGACCCAGCATCAATCACTGTCCAACACACAAGTGAGAGATTTAATCTCTAACAAAGTTGACAAATTCATGTATGGGACTCTCTCAACAGTCCAAGACCAGGCCACCAGGATACTTACAGAATTCAACAACCATTTGAAATCTCATGTGGACCAGGTGGACACAGACTTGAGGAGAGTCTGCAGATTGAAGCTAGAAGAATTGAGTAAGAAAATGGATGACGACAGATCAGCTGCTGAGGAACGCAAAGCCCAGATAGATCAAAGTCTGGCCACAATGGAGCTTAAAATCAATGAAATGTACAAGATAGTCTCTGATTTTGTAAGAAAAGTAAAGGACATGGTTCATACCATTGTCAAGGAGCAGACGGCAAGGATTGCTGGTGATGTGATCAAAGAAGCCAATGCAGAAACTAGATCCCTACTCAGAAAATTTGAGAACGAAGGGAAGAACTTTGTGGAGAGGAAATTGAGTGAACTGCGCTATCCAATGAAGACTCTAATAGACTCTTATTTTGATGAGATTGGGATCATCAAGGAAGACCAAGAAGGCTACAAAGCTGACCTGATCAAAACCAAAACATCACTACAGAAGCAGATCGATGACTCTAACCTCAACATAACTTCCCTGCTTTCACAAAAGATAGATTCAGAAAAAGGAAGTAAAGGAGATGAAGGAGAAGATCACCTCCCTCAAGGCACTCATCAATCTGTATGTTGATGATGTCGAAAAGGGGGAAGGATCCAGGAAGGGAAAGGAGAAAAAGAAGGAGAAAGGCAAGAAGCTAGTGACTGAGAAGGGTAAGGGGCAATACGGTGCCACGGATGAAAAGATAAAGGCTCAACCTGAGCAGCTGATAGCACCAGATCGACCCAGCTCACCATCTGCCCCAACACAGAAAGCAACAAGATCCACATCTAGCAGATTGAGCCACTCTCAACCACTGAAGAAGAAGAAAAGATCTGGATCTGGCTGGTTCTCATCTGCTCCTATCAAGACAAACAAGACAAAAGAAGGAGAGACCAGCTGGGTCCCAGATCACTTGAAGAACGGATGGGAGGGGTTGAAATATGGCTTCATTATGTGTCGCTACTTCATCAGAGAGCCTGCATATTGCGAGGACACACCCAATGAAGCTTTCAACCTATACTTAGACATGAACGATGCTAAGTACTTGGTACAAGAGATTAGAGAAGCAGCTGCAAGAGTCTAGGTTACTATCACTGCCCCAGAGAGGGAATTCAGAGAATGTCCAGAAATACCTGGCACCAAGCTCCCTGACAAGACCTATCTTCTTAACTTCATAAACCAGCTTGTTGAGAATAGAGGATATAAGATAGATGCTGAAGATCCAGATTACATAAGAGTCAGGGAAGGGGTTTATGAGAGCGTACAACTTATTCCTGACGAGACAAGGGCCAAAATGAAATAGCAGCAAGAAGAAAGGAGGAAGAGCAGATAGATAACCATTTCTCATATCTTTACTATCTGTAATTCCTATCTTTGTTTTGATGAACTTTAAACCTTTATTTGCATCCTATCAATGAAGATCATTTGAGTTTCTGATGACAAAGACTTATTGTCCAGAACACATATAAACTGCTTTTAATCGTTATAACCTAAAAACGAAAACTAATCAATCTGACTATCAAACCAGATCACTCTTAATGAGTTATTAGGATAAAATTGTAAAGTGTGGTTTCGACATCATCAAAAAGGAAGAAATTGTTGGGAACCCTAAAGTATTTTTGGTTTTGATGATGATCTCTCGAAACACACTTAGTTTCTTTAGAGTTAAATTGTTCTACGTGTTAACAGATCACTTCATATAAAGTGAATTCTGATAGAGAACTGATTAGGAGATGACTTAGCATGTAAAGGAATTATTCATATAGAAGTCATTTCTATAAATAGTATAGGATGAAGGGCAAGAATTCACGCCAAGAAGAAATCGATCTGCTGTAACAGACAGCGACCAGATCACCGACCAGATCGATGATCACAGCGAAGCACCAGATCGATAGAGTCATCAAACCACCAGATGGCATCATCCTACACATCATACCATCTTGTCACGTCAAACACCACCAGCACCAACCCAAACACTTGTACCACCTATATTGGAGCCTCGTCGTAGTGGGAGGGTTGTTCGCCAACCCGACCGATTCATAGGAGTGGGAGAGTCATCTGACTTGGTCCCAAGCCTAGATGAATCAGACCAATGGAATCGACAAAGCAGTCTAAGACATGGACTTTCACTTATGGGAAGAGGCGATGAAGTCAGAACTACAATCCATGGTTTTTGCGCAAAGGCTGCAAAGCCATTGGGAGTAAATGAGTCTTCAAGTGGAACGAGAACTCGACGAAAATATCGTAGTCTTCAAAGTTAGACTAGTGACAAAAGTCTACACTCAAAAGGAAGGTATCGATTACGATGAGACCTTCTCACCTGTAGTCATGCTTAAGTCTATTCGTATACTATTTTTAGTAGCCGCTCATATGGATTGAGAAGTATGGCAAATGAATGTCAAGAAAATTTTCTTAAATGGAAGTCTTGAAGAAAACATACATGGGTTTTTGCGTGGGATAGAGGCTGGGTCAGAGCGTATCGGTCCCCCTCGTAGTCGAGAGGCAAACCAAGACTACTCTCGATAAATTTTTCCAACTGCCTCTTATTCCCACTTTTGATTGAGGGGCACACCGAAACTTGGTTTCGTCTCGAACGCCTTCTCTCTTGGGTGCTCTCCCGGTCTAAAGGCTGACTGAGAGGCACCTGATGTTTCATTTTTTTGTAACCTTCAAAACAAACACGAGGTTACATGAAAAAAATACATAAATATAAAAATTTTAAAACAATGAAAAACTTTAAATAAAAAAAATATGGAGTCCAAAATGATCAAAGAAAAATGAAATTAAAAGCATGATAAATTGTTGGGTTAGCCCCCAACCGGTGCTACATTTAACGTCACTTGCCCGAAGATACCAATAATTTATTAACATAGACGGTTAGCTGCAGTGGCCTTTGACTTGCGGCTTTGAGTAAGCACGATCTTCGTCTTCCTCGAGAAGCTTTTGAAATGAACTTGCCCTTCTTCTTTGGCTCTCATGGTTTCACGGCTATGAGACTTACTTCCTCGCGCACGTCCTCCTCAATGAATTTAGGCTCCAAGTTGGCTCGCATGATGGGATTGTCATTTTATGTAAAATTCCGTAGAACTATATATATGTTTTTTTTTGAAAAAATTAATTAAATATTATTATTACTATTTTATGAAGAAAATCTCGGTGGAATATGTTCAATTTTTTATATAGTTACAAACTTTAATTATTTTAGCATAAAAATTAATTATGAAATTATATTTATACAACGATAACACTTGTGTATGAATAACTTGTAGAAAATATTATTTTTTTGTCATTCTTATACCACAAAAGAATAAAGCTTGTCGAGACGAATCCATGGAAACCAAGATCATAAAATTTGGACATCGTTTGAGGGCTCGATGAATTTTTAAAGTTCAAGACGAGATGGGTATAAATACCCTTCTTTCCTCTTCCCTCCTCATTTTCACCCAACATGTATTTTAGATATAGAGAGTAGAGAGAGATGCTCTTTAGCCCACTGTCAAAAAGCTGTCGGGCCACCGGACCACCGTCGACTAAATAAGCTCAAATTTCACCCCAAGATTCCTCTCGACGTGTACATTCCATTTCCGGGGTCCGATCATCCAAACAATGGTTGGAAGGAAACCAATCTAAGACAAATCTTGGCTAAAGTAGTAAGTTTGAATTCTTCCACATTCTCACCCCTTCTCTCTACCCTTTTATTAACTATCATCCGACAAGAAGAGAGTAGATATGGAAAGAGAGGGGAACTCCGACAAAGTCCACCATTGAAGCTTCAAATTTCACTCAATCACCTTAATTCTTCAATAAGGTAGTCATTCTTTCTCAATATCGATTTAGAACGGAATAAGTTAGGATTAGAGATTTTCTTGTGCTAATATGTGATAATATAATTATTTGATTTGAGGATTGGTAGTTTAATGTTGTGTTGGAAATGAAACATGATGAACAAGGGGATTAACTTTTGCCTTACATTCATATGGTTCAAAGTTGTTGTTTCGCTTCTACCTCGTCATTCCAGTATCGTATGAGTGTCAAAATTTTGATCTTTTAACATATTAAAATACTACGATTTTTATGAATAATATCCACTTTAATTAGTCAATTTCATTATATTTTCAATTTATTACAATTTTTACAAGATGGATGTGCAAACTGTCAAATCCTACGATAATCTGGGCATTTATCTAACTTTGAAAATTCAGGAAAATAGAGTTGAAATGATTTTAAATGTTTTGTTTCTGGAATATAAAAATTTAAGACATTGGGTTCATCGTAAATATTTACTCGGCCGAATTCGAGTTATTTTCAATTTATTATATTTTTTCAAAGTCAACTGCTCCTATAACTTGAATAAGTGTGCTTGTGAAAATTATTTCGAAACTATGTGATTTTATTTTAGATTATTGGCTCAATGAAATTCAATACTATTTATAACACATGTTCCCTATGGTTTTTATAATATGTGTGTAAGATTTCACATTCATTAGAGTTTGTTTGATAGATTAAAAAATTTCAAATTTTAATCGTCTTAAAAGGTCTTGAAAGTATAACCTCACATTTTTATTCCTTAAGTGATATGAATTTTTGAATATGTTCTTTTGAAAAAAATTGACTTTGGGATGTTGGAAAACTATTGTTAAAATTTCTCAAATTTACCATTAGTAGTTTGAGAGAAACACTCTTTCAAAATTTAGTCTGCATAGATTTTCGAAGAAAATTTAATTGCAACATTGTTTTGATAAATATAGGAAAAATAGTACTATAAAGTTTATTTGACCAAAATTATTTTTGGGAAACCTAATTATGTCATGTAGAGAAGCTTATAAAACTTGTTTGATATTTAACTCCCAAAATCACTACATTATAAAATTTTAGAAGTTAAAGTGTCATACAACTTGCATAATATGTTTTTCATTATTAATTTAGACTCTTATTAATATTTTTTTGGGAGTCAAAACTTTTTCAATGTGACTAATATTTGGTAAGTCAATACTTCAATATTTTAAAAACACTAGCATGAAATTTCAAAGGCATTAAATAATACTTACATTTACTATGATTTTTACAAATCGTGTTTGCATAAGTTTTCACTAAAAACCACCATTGGAAGTCCAAACATATCTCAACTCATTATCTATTTACGAATTTCTTTCCTTATAAATAAAACTTAGGGCATGATTATCCTGATGAACTATAATGAGAATCTAAAATCGTATTAAATCGGAACGAGTCATTACTTGAAGTTGACGGACAATATGATATGTTAAGTACTCGTGTAATCGAGATAAGTGTTACTCATTCTATTATGACAACTCGAATTGACTAACGATGGATTGAAATCTCTTAAGTAGTTACAGACGAGTCTTGTAACTAATGATTACCAGGTAATTAATAGGTCGATACTAGAATGGTTAGGCATTAAGTTTATGAAGCACTACAAGTGCTTAAGGTTTGAGAACAGGTTAGCACCTATAAATTTGTACTTAGCCATGAGATTCATCTTGTAGGGTCTTATCGAGAAATATCATTTATCCTCTACCAAAGAATGTGAGCTTCATACATCGGTGACATGTGTGGGTCTATTTATAGTACGATATTTTGAGTTATTAAGCTCGAACTGCATTTTTTGAAAACATGAATTTAAGTGTCAATGTTTTTATTATGCTTATGTGTATCCTATATGTGACGGATCGTTATTAACGTACATGTTGATTGGCGCAGCGAATCGATTAAAGTTAATAGTTGTGTATTCGATCGAATCCAGCCAAGGTAGTGTACGTAGAAAGTCTGAATCGGGTAAACTTGGTCAGGTTCCCCGATCTTGGCGAAAGGGGATTATTCGTGGAACAATTCAGTTTTCTCCGTCTAGTCAGAATAAGGAACATTGTGAACGAGTAAAGAATGATGACGAGCTCGATAAAATGTATATGTCCATATGTGTATTGTGGGATTTCTTTTTAAAATGTCATGCATTATATGGTTGGGCATGTAATATTCTTTAAATGGATGTTTAGTTGTTTTTCAATGAAAAAGTCGGGCAAAGACTCACACTGAGTACACTAGTATTCAGCCTAAAAAAAATTCAAATGTTTTAACAGGTTTTAAGAGGACGGAAATAAGCTGGCGACGTGGTGGGCCTCATTGTGAGTCTTATTCATAAATGTCGATTACCTTGGTGAGATTGATGTCATATTGTTACTTATTCCGTTGCTAGTTGGTTTCATCTTGTTGACAATCCTCATTATCCAAATTCATGACCTCATCATGTTGATCGTCATATGATACTTTTAACTTTCCACCTCATTTACATGAATGTATACGGTTCAATGTCCTCATATATTGAACTCGTGTCGTATCTAGAGTGTCCAAATTCCTGGAGTTTTCCTTTCTTCTTTAATTGTTCTATCATTATTTGTCGTATCAAAACATTTTCAAATTATATTTAATTGTTCTATCATGACCTCATCATGCGGGGTGCTACAGATGGTATCAAAGCTTTGGTTCGCTCTGGATATGAAAACCCTTTTTCCATTATTTCTCAAGTCTAGAATTTGTTTCTCTAAATTCCTAAAAGTGAAATAATTCTTCGGCCACCTTGTAGTTCTCTTCACCGCCTCAGAAAAGAAGGTAATGATGTTTTCAAAGGAATACAAAGTTTTCAAAATAATTTGTAAATGCTTTTAAAATGACATATATGAGCCCAAAGTTCTCTTCATCATTAGCCGTCGCCAGAAAAAATTTTCGGCGATCAAATGAGCCCAAATTTCATCACAAGCTTCTTCTGGACGTGTGCATTCCATTTTCGGAGTCTGATCATTCAAAAAATGGCTGGAAGGCAGACATTCAAGGCCAAAATCATGGCCAAAGTAGTTAGTTTGAACTCTTCCACATTCTCTTTTCTCCATTGACATCTCTCCCTTCTCACCCATTCTCTCTACCCTTTTTTTAAACTATAGTACTCCAACAAGAAGAAAGTATCTCTAGAAAGAGGGGAACTACGACAAAGTCCACCATCAAAGCATCATCTTTCATTCAATCACCATAGTTCTTTATTAAGGTAGTCATTCTTTCTCTTAACCGATTTAGACCGAAATGGGGTATGATTAGGGATTATCTTGTTCTAATATGTGATAATATAATTATTTTATTTAACGATTGGTAGTTTGATATTCTGTTGGTAATCAAACATGATGAACAAGGGGATTAAGTTTTGCCTTACATTCTTATGGTTCAAAGTTTCTGCTTCGTTTCTGCCACATTATTCCAGTACCTTATGATTGTCAAAATTTTGATATTTTAAAATATTAAAATATTAATTCGTTTTAGGAGTAATATCCAATTTGAATTAGTCGATTTGGTTATGTTTTCAATTTACTACGATTTTTACAAGATATTTGCGCAAACTATCAAATCCTGCAAATACCTGGACATTTATCTAACTTTGAAAATTCGGGAAAAACAGAGTTGAAATGATTTTACATGATTTTTTTCAGGAATATAAACATATAAGACATTGAGTTCATCTTAAATTTTTATTCGACTGAATTCGAGTTATTTTCAATTTATTATAATTTTTCAAATTTAACTACTCATATAACTTGAATAGGTGTGCTTGTGAAAATTATTTCGAAATTATGTGATTTTATTTTATATTATTGGCTCAATGAAATCCAATACTGTTTATAATACATGTTAGCTATGATTTTTGTATTTTGTGTGTAAAAGTTCACATTCATTAGATTTCGTTGGATAGATTAACTAAAATTCAACTTTAATTGTTTTAAAAGATCTTGAAAGTATAACCTCACATTTGTATTACATAAGTGATATCAAAAATGAGTTTTTGAATATGTTCTTTTTGAAAAACATTGACTTTGGGATGTTGGAGAAACCTTATTTCAAAATTGAGGGTGCATAGATTTTCGATGAAAATGTAATTGCAACATTGTTTTGAAAAATATAGGAAAAATAGTATAAATTTATTTGGCCAAAATTCTTTTTCAAAAACCCAACTTTGTCATGCAAAGAAGCTTATAACACTTGTTTGAGATTTAACTACCAAGATCACTACATTATAAAATTTTACAAGATAAAGTGTCACAATTTGCACGATATTTTTTTTCATTATTAATTTACTCCCTTATTAATATTTTTTTTGGGAGTCAAAACTGTTGGGAACCCTAAAGTATTTTAGTTTTGATGATGATCTCTCGAAACACACTTAGGTTCTTTTTGAGTTAAATTGTTCTACGTGTTAACAGATCACTACTTTTAAAGTGAATTCTGATAGAGAACTGATTAGGAGATGACTTAGCATGTAAATGAATTATTCCTATAGAAGTCATTTCTATAAATAGTATAGAATGAAGACCAAGATTTCACGCCAAGAAGAAATCGATCTGCTGCAATAGACAGCGACCAGATCACCGACCAGATCGATGATCACAGCGAAGCACCAGATCGATAGAGACATCAAACCACCTGATGACATCATCCTACACATCATATCCTCTTGCCACGTCAAGATTGAAGTCCATCCAACAGGGATTGGGAGGAGAATCTACGATTGACAAAAAGAAGGAAAGTAACCGTTAGCAATATGCTTTCCATACCTTGAAGATTGAGTCAACATTTCTACATGGCAAGAACAGATATGATGGATATCATTGATTGGCAATCTACAATCAATCTCACGCCAATCAATAACGGCTAGAATTTTAAAATTCAATGCCTATATAAATGAAGTTCAAAGCCTGGAACAAAAAAAAGGATACACGCGAGTTACATTGACAACATACTCTCAAGCAATCTCTGAACCAGACTAAGAGCTTCAAACAATCTATGATTCTACATCACACCAACCCAACCTCGATTCAAGTCTGTCTTATCGAGAGAAAGGAGATCACCCTGCTAGCTAGTAGTTTTCTAGTGGTAACATAGAGGTAATCTGTTGTAAAGGGACACGACCCTTACTTCGTGCATAAGTATCTCTCTAGATTTGATTGATACTTGTGACTCGTTCTCCACGAGTATAAAGAAGCAGAGTATCCTAGTAGTGGATAATCTGGTCTAGTTTTGACCAGATCGTGGACGTAGGGATTTCCCGAACCACGTTAAACAACTGTGTTCTTTATTTTTCTGCATCTTTACTTTCAGTTATTTATTATTCTAACCTTCTGCACTATCATATAATCTGCATCTCAATCAATCTGCTTAACAATCTGATTAATCCTTAAGGATTTCTAAACAAGAGCATTAACTAAATCCATCATATTTCCGCACACACAATACTTAGATAATAATAAGATCACTCTTATTATTGTCTAAGTGTTTACACTAGAGAGCAATCTGCTTGGACTAATCTAGTATCGATCTGCTGATCAATCTGGTTAGTCATCTGCCGAGAAACTTCTTATTTAAAGAATAGCTTGAACTCTCTAATAATTTATCAAGTAAACTGAAAAGTTTGTATTTGGTGTATTCCCCCCCCCCCCCACCCCCCATACACCAAACCTTGCTCTTTCGGGACCAATAAGTGGTATCAGAGCTGTGGTTCAAACGATCATTGTTATTGTTTCACAAGGTTAACACCTACGTGGTCAACTTGAATAGATCTAAGAAAACCTATATTTCATTCACGTGCATACTATCTGTTATGGAATCATCTGTTGTTAGGGCTTGTGAAGAATTCTCTATCCAAGGATATAGAGAATGGAGCTTCAGAATCAAAATGGCACTCAAAGCCCATCATTATCTGATGTGGAAAGTTATCGAAGATGGGCCACTACAGATCACTGAAGAAGTGACGGTAACCAACTCAACTGGTGTTACTACACAGACTGTTCCTAAAGATCCAAGGAAATATACTGCAGAGGAACGCCGCGGAGCCAATCTGGATGACTTTGCTAAAGGGATCATATCCAGCACAGTCAAAGGGGTACATCTGGCCAAAATCCAAGATCTGGATACTGCCAAAGAGATAGGTGTAAAATGGGTGTTCAAAAACAAACGAGATGAAAATGGTGAAGTAGTCAGAAACAAAGCCAGATTAGTAGCTAAAGGCTATAATCAACAAGAAGGCATTGATTTTGATGAAACATTTGCACCCGTAGCCAGACTAGAAGCTATAAGGTTGTGCCTAGCATATGCTGCACACAAAAGGTTCAAGGTATACCAGATGGATGTCAAAAGTGCCTTTCTAAATGGTATCCTTGAAGAGGAAGTCTATGTGGAACAACCACCTGGATTTGAAGAAGCAGATCCAAATCAGAAAGTATACAGACTGACAAAAGCAGTCTATGGTCTCAAACAAGCCCGTAGAGCTTGGTATGAGACATTATCAACATTTCTACTAGAATCTGGATTCAGAAGAGGATCTGTTGACAAAACTTTGTTCATCATCAAAGTCAAAGAGAATATCCTTCTAGTACAGATCTATGTAGATGATATCATTTTTGGATCTCAATCCACCTATTTATGTGATAAATTTGCTGAACTTATGAAAAATAAGTATCAAATGTCCATGATGGGCGAGATGAGTTTCTTTTTAGGTTTACAGGTCAAGCAGTTACCAGATGGCATCTTTATTAATCAAACAAAGTACATCAACGATCTGCTGACTAAATTTGGGATCAAAGACAGTAAACTAGTTAAAATCCCAATGCAGACCAACGGGAAAATTGATCCTGATCTAGAAGGAAAACCAGCTAATATTACTCAATACAGAGGGATCATAGGATCACTACTTTACCTAACTGCCAGTCGACCTGACATTACATTTGCGGTAGGAGGATGTGCAAGATATCAAGCGAATCCTAAAAAGTCTCACATGGAAGCAGCTAAGAAGATATTAAGATATCTTAAGGGAACAACCCATATTGGATTATGGTATCCATGTGAAGATAACTTTGAGCTAACTGGATACACAGATTCAGATTATGCTGGATGTAAGCTAGACAGAAAGTCAACATCTGGTACTTGTCAGTTCTTGGGAAATAAATTAATCTCTTGGTTCTCAAAGAAACAGACATCTGTTGCCACATCAACCATAGAGGCAGAGTATATGGCAGCTGGAAGTTGTTGTGCTCAAATACTATGGTTAAGACAACAGCTTAAAGATTATGAGATTGATGTCAAGGAGATACCCATTTTCTGTGACAGCTCAAGTGCT
>JAPKLX010000430.1:91571-109450 GCA_026898415.1 Leonotis leonurus | reverse complement strand
CCCCCCCCCCATACACCAAACCTTGCTCTTTCGGGACCAACAATTTTAAAATTCAATGCCTATATAAATGAAGTTCAAAGCCTGGAACAAGAAAAAAAAGGATACACGCGAGTTACATTGACAACATACTCTCAAGCAATCTCTGAACCAGACTAAGAGCTTCAAACAATCTGTGATTCTACATCACACCAACCCAACCTCGATTCAAGTCTGTCTTATCGAGAGAAAGGAGATCACCCTGCTAGCTAGTAGTTTTCTAGTGGTAACGTAGAGGTAATCTGTTGTAAAGGGACACGACCCTTACTTCGTGCATAAGTATCTCTCTAGCTTTGATTGATACTTGTGACTCGTTCTCCACGAGTATAAAGAAGCAGAGTATCCTAGTAGTGGATAATCTGGTCTAGTTTTGACCAGATCGTGGACGTAGGGATTTTCCGAACCACGTTAAACAATTGTGTTCTTTATCTTTCCGCATCTTTACTTTCAGTTGTTTATTATTCTAACCTTCTGCACTATCATATAATCTGCATCTCAATCAATCTGTTTAACGATCTGATTAATCCTTAAGGTTTTCTAAACAAGAGCATTAACTAAATCCACCATATTTCCGCACACACAATACTTAGATAATAACAAGATCACTCTTATTATTGTCTAAGTGTTTACACTAGAGAGCAATCTGCTTGGACTAATCTAGTATCGATCTGCTGATCAATCTGGTTAGTCATCTGCCGAGCAACTTCTTATTTAAAGAATAGCTTGAACTCTCTAATAATTTATCAAGTAAACTAAAAAGTTTGTATTTGGTGTATTCCCCCCCCCCCCCCCATACACCAAACCTTGCTCTTTCGGGATCAACAAAAACTTTTTCAATGTGACTAATTTTTGGGAAGTAAATAATTCAATATTTTAAAAACACTAGTGTGAAATTTCAAAGGGATTCAATAATACTTACATTTACTATGATTACAAATCGTGTTTGCATAAGTTTTCACTAAGAACAACAATTGGAAGTCCAAACATATCTCAACTCATTAGCTATTTATGAATTTCATTCCTTATAAATGAAACTTAGGACATGATTATTTCGAAGAAGTAATGACAATCTAAAATTGTATTAAGTTGGAATGAGTCATTACTTGAAGTTGACGAACGATATAATTATGTAAAGTACTCGTATAATCGAGATAAGTGTTACTCTTTCTATCATGAAGAATTGAATTAACTAACAATAAATTGAAATCTCTTAAATAGTTAGTAGATGAGTCCTGTACATAAATATTATCGGGTAATTAATATGTCAATGCCAGAAGTTCTTAAGATTGGAGAACGGGTTAGCACCATTCAATTTGTACTTAGCCATGAGATATATCTTGTAGGGTATTATCGAGATATATCATTTATCCTCTACCAAGGAATGTGAGATTCATACATCGGTGACATGTGTGGGTCTATTTACAGTACGATATTTTGAGTTATTAAGCTCAAATTGCATTTTCTGAAAACATAAATTTACATGTCAATATTTTTATTATGCTCATGTATATCCTATATGTGATTGATCGGTATTATCGTACCCGTTGATTGACGCTGCAAATCGTTTAAAGTTAACAATTGTGCCTTGGGCTGGATCCGGCCAATGTAGTGTAGACGGAAAGTCCGGATCGGGTGAACTTGGTCAGGTTCCCTGATCTTGGCGACAGGGGATTATTCGTGGAAGAATTCGGGACATACCACGAGATGGTTCATGATATCGAGGGTCCCAATTTTAACAGCTCAGACGTCAAAGAAGATCCAAATGCTACAGCAAAATTGTTGGACAAGTTGTTGGATGTTGATGATAAATAGTTGTACCCTGGGTGCAAGAACCACACACAATTATCTTTTGTGGCTCATCTGATGACTTTGAAGGCCCGTAGTGGAATGACACAAAATATATTGATGAAATGTGTGTTTTGTTAAACGAAATATTTCCAGATCATAACAAAGTACCCATGAACTATTACAGCACAAAGAAATTGCTACGTGTAATGGGTTTACCTGTAGTAAAGATAGATTCATGTAGGAATCACTGTATGATCTATTGGGAAGGTGATTGTAATCTTTTGAATTGCAAGTTTTGCAATGAAAATCTATACAAAGATAGGACCCGAGGTGGTAGGAGTCGGGGAAGTAAACTAGTTGCTTATAAGAAGATGTACTACATCCCATTGATACCTCATTTACATGGACTATATGCATCTAAAGCTACAGCCGGAGACATGATCTGACATTCAACTTCAATTAATGATGGTGTTATGCGTCATCCTGCAGATTCACCGGCATGGAAGCACTTTAATGTGACTTACCCAGGTTTTGCAGCGAAACCATATAATATCATATTAGGCTTGTCAACAGATGGTTTTCAACCATATGGTCAATCGGAACAACAATGTTCATCTTGGTCTGTTATCCTTACGCCTTATAATTTACCTCCATGGTTGTGCATGAAAGAACAACTCATGTTTTTCCAATGCTTGTTCCTGGTGCAAGAAATCCGAAAGATAAGATAGATGTGTACCCGCAACCACTAATATATAAACTCAATCAATTGTGGTCAGTTGGTGCCTATACTTATGACATTTCAAAGAAATTCAGATGCATGTAGCATTGATGTGGACCATTAGTGATTTTCTAGTATACTCTATGTTGTCTGGTTGGAGTATAGCTAGAAGATTAGCTTGTCCTCGATGCATGGAACAAACTGAAGCATTTAGTTTAACACATAGCCGAAAGCAGTCATGGTTTGATACACATCGCAAGTTCTTACCTTACGATCACCAGTTCATGAGGAACAGGAGGGCTTTTAAAAAAATAAAGTTGTTGCAGATGATCCTCCAGAAAGGAGATCATGTGAAGAACTTTTATATCAGATAGAAGATCTAGGTCTTGTCAAGGTAACTGAAGATCATGATGATACGAACCAGCGGATATTAAAACAAGTTATTACTGGATGGAGAAAAAAGAGCACATTTTGAGACCTTCCATATTGGAGTTCTTTGTTGATTCGTCATAATTTAGATGTAATGCACATTGAGAAAAACATTTTTGATAACATTTTCAATTGTGATGAACGTCGAAGGCAAAACAAAGGACACAACAAAGTTTAGGAAAGAACTAAACAACTACTGTCATAGACCAGAGTTGATGCGTGATGACAATACCAATAAATATCCTAAGGCATGCTACACACTTGACTAAAAAGAGAGAAAATTCTTGTGTGAGTGGGTGAAAAGCCTTAAATTTCCTGATGGTTATGTCTCAAATATGAGTAGATGTGTAGACATGAGTAAATTGAAGATGTTTGAGATGAAGAGTCATGATTGTCACATTTTCAAGCAGCAAATACTACACATAGCATTTCGAGGACTACTCCCACAAGTTGTTTGGAAGACGATAACAAAGTTGTGCTTATTCTTTCGTGATTTGACATCACGAAACATAAAGAGTGAGGATATGGAGACACTTAACAATAACATCCCAGTGATTTTGTGTAAGTTTGAGGATATATTTCCATCAAGCTTCTTTGACTCAATGAAACATTTTCCTGTCCGTCTAGCTGGCGAGGCAAGAGATGTAGGACTAGTTCAATATTGATGGATGTACCCATTTGAAAGGTACTTCAATACATCATAATTTTATTACTCCCTCCGTCCCACGAATGTAGTCCCCTATTATATTCAAATGAGTGTATTATTATAATGAAATGAGACTACATTCGTGGGACGGAGGGAGTACTATTTTAACTAGTACATTATGTTTAATGTTTTCTGAAAATCATTTCAATACAGATATTTGAGAAGGTTGAAAAATAATGTCAAGAACAAAGAAAATATTGAGGGATCCATATGTAATGCATACTTAGTTGAGGAAGCCTATGCATTTTGCTCCTATTATTTTGAGGATCATGTCAGTACGATACATAGGGACTTGTCTGGTAACTACGTTGGAGGATGTTCTAATAATGGAGAAAAAGATCAATCAGGCTTGCTTTGCATATTCAAATTGCGTGGACGTGGTTTTGGAAAAACAAGAAAAAGATCATTGGATGATAGGGAATACAAAGTTGTTCATCTATACGTACTCCATAAAGGTGTGGAGATCGATCCCTGTATCAAGTAAACCATATATTATGCTTCTGTTGTTGATGTAGCAATAGATGTTTGTTTCTTTGAGAACCAAGAAATCAACTTGTTCCCAAGAAACTGGCACATGTAGACTTTCTCTCCAGTTTGCATCGAGCATAATCTGAATCAGAATAGCCTATTAACTCGAAGTTGTCCTCACATGGATACCATAATCCAATGTGTGTTGTTGGGAACCCTACAATGGTATATTAGTTTTAATGATGTTATTCGAAACAACACTTAGTTAAAATATGAATTCTTAAAACCAAGTAATTGATGTTATCTGTTAAGGTACAACTAAAGTATTGAAGAAGCAGATGGTTTGATTTTACTATCTGTATTATTCTTCTCAAGCTGTCCTGGACACATCAATTATTTTCACAAGGGTTAAAACTCATTGTAATGATAGCGAGTTATTTTGAACAGATCGAGTTCTCGATATGTTCACAATATTAACAGCTCGCTGTCCCTTGCTTTGTATTGGTTTTTGAAATCTGTTCTAGATTAGATTTTACAAGATCAAAATTGTAAAAGGAAAGTTTGAATTTTCAAACTTACTTATAGTGATCTATCTCTATCTAGCTGTATAGGGAAGTCTTGAAGGGGAACAGTGAGCTGCACTTCTATAGACCGTTAAAGAACAGCGAGACAACGTGATTGTCTACAAAGAACAGCGAGATACAAATTGTCTATATGGAACAGCGAGACAATGCAAGCAGCTAGAAACAAATATCGTAGGAAACGATATGCACCTGCTCATCAACAGCTAATGAAACAGCTAGAGCAAATAGAACAGCTAGAATTCATGGAACAGCTAGAATTCATGAAAAAGCTAAAGACTATGGGACAGCGAGACATATGAACAACAGATCGTAATCTCAAATACGATATGTTAACTCAAACTTCTCCAAAGGTCAAGATCAAGTACATGTTAATTGGGAATCAAACCAATTAACAAAGTGTGGACAGCTCGTCTCAAAGATATTGTAGGAAACAATATGCATCTGTGGTAAGACAGCGAGCTGTTATAATCCACACCATACTACGGTGGACTGCCGACATACCTAAATTTGTCTCAAGTCAACCACTCTGTGTATTGTCACATCAACAACATACTTTAAGGAATGAAATACAAGGATATCAAAATTCCAGTACGGTGAATCATTCCCAGTATGGCAATACATTGGGAAATCTCGTGAAAGGTGGTAACCACTCTCATTTTGACAGCGCGTGCTTCAACAACACTGCCATGCATTTAATGCAGTCATTAATGCAATGAAGAAGGACATCTTCTTCTCCAACGGATAGTTTTCTTCAAAAAGGCTATAAATACCACCTTCACCTCCAGGAACGAGCACGAGAATTCACGATTACAAAGCTCAAACTCTGCTCAAATATCTTCAAATATTCAAAGCTCTAAAAGCACTCCTTCAAGCTCTAGAATTCTCTGAGTGCTTTATTATTCTTTTGAAGATAGTTTCTGGAAATTTGTTGTTTACCAAAACCCAAGTTAGGATCTAGTTTTGATCCAAAAGTTGTAAGATTTAGATTGTAGTTCTTCAATCTAAGAAGTGTAATCTCAAGTTGTTATCTAGTTTTGATAAAACTTGAGGCTCGTACTCAACGAGTAAAAAGAAAGGAGACATAGTAGATTTCGATCTAGTTTTGATCGAGCCGTGGACGTAGGGAAAGTTTATCCTGAACCACGTTAAATACGTTGTGTTCTTACTTTCTATTTTACTTTACTATCATATTCTCCATAATCTTGCATTAACTTGGTTGTGTTAAAGATTGACTAAAGAAAACGTTTTTAACTACAAAGAGCATTAACCACCGAATTCCGCACACAACATTAATCAAGATTAACTTTCTTAAAGTTAATCTTATTACGTGTTTCTTTTCACTTAAGGTTTATTTGAGCTAAGGTGCTTCTTCTTCCCAAGAAGAAACCCTAAGCTAACCTAAGCTTACTTTATTTTAAAGTGTGCTTAAGCCTTATACTTAAACTTTGAACAAGAAAACCTAAAAAGTTTTGAATTGGTGTATTCCCCCCCCCCCTCCCCCACACCAATCTAGCTCTTTCGGGACCAACATATGTTGTTCCTTTGAGATATCTAAGTATCTTCTTGGAAGCTTCCATATGAGACTGCTTGGGGTTGGCCTGGTATCTAGCACATACTCCAACTGCAAAAGTAATGTCAGGTCGACTTGTAGTTAAGTATAGTAGAGAGCCAATGATACCAATATACTGAGTTATGTTTGTTGGTTTCCCTTCTGGGTCTGAATCTATATTCTCATTGGTCTGCATTGGAATCTTGACAGATTTGCTATCTTTGACTCCAAATTTGGTGATCAAATCATTAATATATTTTGCTTGATTAACAAGGATACCATCTGGTAATTGCTTCACCTGCAAACCTATAAAGAAATTCATCTCGCCCATCATGGACATTTGATATTTATTTTTCATTAATTCAGCAAACTTATCACATAAATAAGCAGATTGAGATCCAAAAATGATATCATCTACGTATATCTGGACCAAAAGGATATATTCCTTGACTTTGATTATGAACAGTGTCTTGTCAACAGAACCTCTTCTGAATCCTGACTACAGTAAGAACGTTGATAGAGTTTCATACCACACTCTGGGTGCTTGTTTTAATCCATAGACAGCTTTAGCTAATTTGTACACCTTCTGGTCTAGATTTCCTTCTTCAAAACCAGGTAGTTGTTCAACATACACTTCTTCTTCAAGTATACCATTCAAAAATGCACTTTTGACATCCATCCGGTACACCTTGAATCTCTTGTAAGCTGCGTATGCTAGGAACAGTCTGATGGCTTCTAATCTGGCAACCGGTGCAAATGTTTCATCAAAATCAATGCCTTCTTGTTGATTGTATCCTTTTGCAACTAATCTGGCTTTGTTTCTGACAACCTCACCATTTTCATCTCTTTTGTTCTTGAACACCTATTTGACACCTATCACTCCCTAGTGTCTTGGTCAGTCTACAAGATACCATACTTGGTTTCTTTTAAACTCATTGAGTTCTTCTTGCATAGCAATAACCCAGTCTGCATCTTGTAGTGCTTCATAAGCATCTGATGGTTCAACACGAGATAAGTAGCAACTTAGGATTGCACTCTCTCCATGTATTCTTCTGGTCTGCACACGATCTGATGGGTTCCCAACAATCTACTCTGGAGGATGGTGTTCTTGTATCCATCTCCTTCTACTGGACATCTCTTCTTCTGATATCTCAGGCTCAGGTTCTTCTGTTGGTTCCTCAAATTCAGGGGGGTGTGCTGTTGAAGTTGCTTTGAAAGGGTTTTATTCTTCTAGTTCTTCGATCTCAATACTTTGATTGTTGTTCCCCCTTGCTGTGAACTGGTCTCAGCAGTCGGTTGAACATCAATCTCACCACCTTCTGTTGTATTCCATATCAAAATGTCTTCTAATAGAATTCCATCTGATCTCTTGGTATTGATCTGGTTGTGAACCTGTTCATCACCTGCTTATCTGTATTCAATAATAGTTTCATCAAATACAATATGAGGTGTTACTTCGACAATATGAGTTTTCTTATTGTAAACCCTATAAGCTCTACTAACATCAGAGAATCCTAAAAATATTCTAGGGTCAACTTTGCTATCAAAGGTTTTCAATTGAGATTTTCCATTATTATGAATGTAACACAAACAACCAAAAGTGCGAAAATACTGTATCCTGGGCTTTCTATTGTTCCAGATCTCGTATGGTGTCTTCCCATGTCTGAGAGTTATCACCGAGCTGTTCTGTGTATAACAGGCCGTGTAGATGGCTTCTGCCCAAAACTTCTTTGGTAATCTGGTTGCATTCAACATTCTACGAGCTGCTTCTTTTAACGATCTATTTCATCTCTCAACTACTCCATTCTATTGAGGTGTTCTTGCAGCAGATGTTTGGTGAGTAATACCCATCTGGTTGCAATATTCCTCAATCTTCTGGTTTAGAAACTCTGTTCCTCGATCTGTTCTGATTGATACAACAGAGGTTTCTTTTTGCTTGGTGATCTTGTTGAGGAAATTTGGTAGCTTTTCCAGTGTTTCCTTCTTTTTGAACAGAAAGATGACCCATGTGAATATTGAGTAATTGTCAATAATTACCAGAGTGTACTTTCTTCCATTTATACTTAATGTCTTAATAGGACCAAATAAGTCTAAATGTAGTAACTCTAAAACTCTGGAAGATGAATGAGTTGCTTTGTTAGAGAATGATGATCTGGTCTGCTTCCCAGCTTGGCATGCCTCACAAATATGATCTTTGTCGTACACTTGATCTGGTAATCCTTCGACTAGCTTATCTCTTGCAATCTTGTTGATTGTCTTGAAATTGAGATGACTTAGTCACTTGTGCCACAACCAACTTGTTTCTGAGATTGTCTTTGTGATTAGACATGTCTCGATCTGATTAGACCACTGCACAACATATAAAATGTCCTGCAGTTTCCCGGTAAGAAGAGTTTCATCTCCTTCCTTGTTTTTCATAAAACAATTGTTAGCATCAAAAATAGATTATGACTAAGACCTTCAACATAAGATATGTAGGTGATGGTGGTCTTTCCAATCTTGATATTACCACATCCTCTGGTGTACACTTTTAAGTTACATCCAAAAGTTACATGTGGTCCTTCTCTGTCCACATAGTCTGATAGAGCGTTCTTGTCACATGTCATATGCTTTGAACAGCCACTATCAATAATCCAGATTGTTCCATTTGCTACTTTGCTTCTTCTTGCAGTTCTTCAATCCTACAATTATGAAGATTTAGCAGCCCTTTCAACGAGTGGGTGCTTGGTTAGTAGCAAAAGTTCCCTTAGGAACCCAGATTAACTTAGTGTTAGGAACACATATGTAACAAGTAATCTTTCTTCCAGCATCATATGTTCTTGATATAGCTTTGTAGATAGATGGATGATTTCTCTCAATGTTCTCCCAGTTGATCTTCTTCTTATTGGTAGATGATGTTTTAGTAGATGTCTTCTGCTTCTGATTTTTATTTGTCTTGACGTAGTGAGCATGTTGACCCTTTTTCTGATAGTATCTCTTATTTCCTGCTTCCTTCATCATCATCATCTTCTGGGGTTGATTCTTCTTATTCTTTAGATCTTTGACTTGATCCGATATGTTCTTCCTTTCAGCTACGAACTTGGTCTCACTAAATTTTCCAGTATATCCAAGTCCAGTTGTTCATCTTCTTTGCATGTCAATGATCATACCAGCTCGTTCTGGGCTTTTGTTGATCTTGCTAATGTTTTCCATGGTCTTCTTCAGTTTTTCTTCAACTACATCCTTTCTGTTGATCACGTCATTCACTTTAGAATTGAGTGTTTTGCTTCTATTTAATATGTTTTTGTTGTGTCTTTAGTTGTCGTTGTGTCATATCTAGGTTTAGTTTGTTTTGTTTTCGTGCCTTTTATTATTCATTTTTACGCCGGTTGTTTGTTTTCATATTTTGGATGTAGGACAAGAAAACGAGGAGAATATGGAGCTTGAAGCCGTGACTCATGCGTCACTAATGAAAACCAAGTGGAGTGGGAAGAATGAAAGAGTACACGGAAAACCAAGCCGAAGAAGCAAGAGGAATACCCAGCGCCCGCTGGGGTGCAACTTCAGAAAAGGACAGAAGGCAGAGGCCAGCGACCGCTGGCTGGCAGTTGCAGGCGTGGTTAAATCATCATTTGGGCATCATTTTTAGAACCTCTCTCTCCCCCAACACTTGCACTCGAATAGTTTACTCCCAAAACACATTTTTATTACTTTTCTAGTTTAGGATTAGAGAATTCCAATGGATTAAAGTGGATTCCGACTGTGGATTCTTACGTTCAATTAGTAAGTTTCTTTTCTATGGTTTCCTTTTGTGATTCTACCATGTGTATCATGCTTGGCTAGATTCTACTAGGATTGGATGTTTGTGTGCTTGTTCGATGTTTGATTGATGTATGCTCGTTGATTAACTTATTTTGTATGAAATTTAGTGTTTCATCACCATTGAATTCATCTATACATGTTTAAGTAGATTGATCATTTGCTTAAATATAAGGTATAGGGTTAATCAACACTATTCTTAATCAGAAACGTAGGAATAATAATTTATACGAGATTAAGTAATTATTAGAGGTGTGAAATGTATACAAAAGTGAAGATCATGGCTTAGTGTATTAATACGAAAGTAATTTGCTAAGCAACCTTTAGTGTTCCTAATCGAGTATGAATGCATGATCAATTAGACATTAAATGAGAGTCGAACATCTGATCTTAAAGCTTCAATCTGTTAGTATTCGTTTAGTTGTTTTTAATCTCTATTTATTGTTGATACATTTTATGGTCATAGTATGTTTAGGATTTCCCTTTTCTTGTTTTAATAACACTTAGGATTAAAGCCGCCCTGTTAAGTTTTCCATCGAGATCCGATCGGGGTTAGCTTGTCACACACAATCGACCTCGTATAATTTGCGAGAACCTAGAGTACACACTTTAGGCTTAACAGCTTCACTCAAGAACTTTACTGTTTCATTCAACTTGTCATTCTCTTTTATGACTTCAGAAAATAACTTCTTTATACTTGTGTAGCTCTTGAACATCTCATTGAATTCATCCCATGAGACTTCTGGTTCATCTTCATTTCTTGAAGCATACACAGGTTTATTTGAAGACATAGATATATGAGAGTTTACCTCAATCTGGTCAAGCCCATTTTCTAATCCCATGTAACATTCATTTCAATCATCTTCTGTATCTTGTGCATAGAATGCCTCATCATTTTCTGAAGAGCTATCAGATAGATGACTTAAGCTGCTAGAGTCTTCTTCCGCCAACATTGCTTTGCGTTGGGCTTTAAGCTTTCGATCTCTCTTAGCTCTTAGTTCTTCTCTTTTACTTTTGGATAAGTCAGGACAATCTATCTTGAAATGACCTGTTCTGCCATAGCCATAACACGTATAGTCAGTAGAGTTAAAGGTTTTACCATTACTCTTTGTAACTCCTTTGCTATCAGATCGTTCTGGTTCTCTATGCTTTTGATATCTACTTTTATTATCTTTGTAGAATCTGCGGTATTTTCTTGATCTGACTTTCATTTTATTCATTCTTTTGGAAATCATTGAGAACTCTTTGAGCAGCTTGTCATAGCCTCCTTCTTCTGATGCAGCTGGTATAATTGGTTCATCTTCTACGCACTTCGCTTTGAAGGCTATTTCTTTTTCTTTCTTTGAACTGCTTTCATTTTTCTTGCTTGAGGAGTGATCTGGTCCATGAATCCTTTTGATGTCACATTCGTGTATAGCCAGATGGTCAAATAGTGCTTCAACAAACAGATCATTGAAATCAGCACGTAGTGGTTGCATTGCAGAATATATCTCCCAGCTTGGTGGCACCGCTCTGAGAATTTTGAGATTTTTCTCTCTTTGTGTATACTTGTTCTTGTTGAAAGCAAAAACCTCAAGTAATACTTCGATGAATCTGTTCTTCATCTGCTCAATGGTTTCTCCAGGCTTCATCTTGAACTCATCGAACTTGATGCATACAGGGGACAACTTGTTCTCGATCATAGCTTCAGAGCCTAAGCTAAATTCTCGCAGTGCTTCCCACATTTCTTTGGCTGTATACAAATCTTGGATTTTGGCTAGATGAACTCCTTTAACAGTGCTACGGATGATTCCTTTTGCAAAATTTATCTAGATTTGCTTCGCGTCGTTTTTGTGATGTATACGTTCTGTGATCCTTGAGCACGATCTCTTTGACTGCACCAGTTTCTGTAATAAGAGTCTTCTCTTCTTGTATCACTTATGGTCCTTCCTCTATCACTTTCCACATTAGACAGTGACAAGCTTTTAGACACGTCTTGATTCTAAAAATTCATTCTCTGTATCTTTGGATAGAGAATTCTTCACAAGCCCTAATAACAGAAGATTCTATAATGACAGATAGAATGCAAGTGAACGTAAAAGGTTTTCCTTGATCTATTCAAGTTGATCACGCAGGTTTCAACCTTGTGAAACAGAAACAATGGTCCTATAAACCACTGCTCTGATACCACTTGTTGGTCCCGAAAGAGCAAGGTTTGGTGTATGGGGGGGAATACACCAAATGCAAACTTTTTAGTTTACTAGACTAATTACTTAGAGAATTTAAGCTTTCTCTATGAAGATTGCTTAACTTTTAACAAACTAGATCGATAACCAGATCGATCTTGATCTGTCCAGATAGATACTCTCTTGTGAATAGCATTTAACAGATATCAAGAGTGATCTTGATCTCTAACAGAGTGTTGTGTGCCGAATATGGTGGACTTAGTATGTACTCTTATTTAGAAAACATTTGCAAAACTTAACCGAATATTTAGCAGATTGATTAATAATGCAGTTTGTATGATTGTGCTGGTTAGCAGATAAACAACTGAAAGTAAATGCAGAATCTAAATAACACAGTTATTTTTACGTGGTTCGGGAAACCCCCTACGTCCACAATCCAATCCAAACTGGATTAGATATCCACTACTAGGATACTCTCTTCTTTATACTCGCTGAGAACGAGCCTCAAGTTTCAAGCACAATCTGGTTGAAACTTATGCACGAATAAGGGTCGTGTCCCTTTACAACTTATAGAAAACTACAGTAGCTCGATCTCTTCACGTTAATCCACTAGAAAACTACTAGCTAGCGAAGATCTCCTCATTCTTCTCAATAAGATAGACTTGAATCGAGTTGGTGTGATTTCGATCACGAACGGCTTAGAACACGATATGGTGGGTAGAAATCTTCTCGAGTGAAAGCTTCGATGAGTGAGTTGATTTCTGAGCAGAGTAACAACTTGTTGATCGTTGATAATAGTCTTGTACTCTTCCAGTCTTGATTCCAAGCTTTTATAGGTGTAGAATTTAAAATTCTAACCGTTGGGCTTGATTGGCTTGAAGTAAATGTAATTACCAATCAAGAGATGTGAATCCCTGATTTATCTCTTCTTGCCTTTGAAAAGTTTGACCGAATCTTCAATAAATATGGAAAGCAGATCGTTGATAGATGCTTCTTTCTTTCTTCGCGTGTTGATTGATTCTCCAATGGATAATCATTCCTTCTCCATAAGATCTGCTGATGTGGCAAGTAGTTTGAGACTCTCATCAGTTAATCTGGTCAAACAAGCGAGTACCAGTTAACTGGATTTGATCTGGTATCATCTGGTTCAACTTAAACAAATGATTTGGTCACACCAGATTGATATCGATCTGGTCAACTATTGATATGGTCTTTAAGAAATATGCTTCAAAGTATGGCAGAATCTTCTGTGAATGATTTGATAAAAACAGATCGAGTGATCATATGATAGATCATTTGTTTGCTATAATCTATTGTTGATCTGGTCCACGAGCAAGTAAAAAAGGACATAATAACTTCTATAGGATTTTAATCCCTTAGATTTTAAGTTATTCTCTAAGATCATGTTCTTTATCAGATTCACTTTATACATTAGTGATCTGGTACAGTTTAGAACAGATTAAGACCTAGCAAGAAAAATAAAAACTAAGTGTGTTTCGAAAGAACATCATCAAAACTAAATATTGTGGGGTTCCCAACAAAGCTGATAACTATGGAGACTCAAGTGAGACGAATTTTTATGAAAAATTAGTCAAAGTGTGTGAACTCAAATATCCAAGATTATACAATAAAAAAGTTTTTTTATTCAAGTGTGAGTGGTTTGACACTTCGTCGGCAAGTATAAAGGTTGATCATCAGTTCAAATTAGTGTTTGTAAATCATACACGCACACTACTAGAATAGCGCACATACACAACAGTTTTTAATCGTTATGTATGTGCGACAAAAGCTGTGATAAATTTGGGTGTTATCTATAATACCCATTTTAGATAACGCTTCTGAACCGTTATATATGAACGAAAAGACGCACATACACAATAGTTTTTAACCGTTATTAAAATTCAAAATGCATTATCTATATTTTATTTACATGATAATTATATGTGTTATATATAACACAAGAATATTGTAATCTATACTATTTATAAATAACGTTTTCAAACGGTTAAAAAAAATTGATTATACGTTATGTTTTATCTTATACATAACAGTTTTTAACCGTTATAAAAAATATTATAATTGTTATTACTTGAATAGCAAAGTTAACACTTTTATTACGAAAACGTTATCTATTCCACTAGTATTATTTAGAAATATTTTTTATTTTTTCTAGATTTTTCATTTCAAATAACTTGTATTAATTTGCAAAAATAAATTAATAAGATCAATTATTACACATTAAAATTACCACCAATCAAACAATAAATTAACATTAAAAGCAGCATGTCCATCTTGTATTACAACAAGATTCATCTAATCAAATACAACAAATCTAAAAGTCAAATTCTAAATATTCAACCATATCTAATTATTCATAAACTAACAACAAAATAAAGTAATATATCATCATGAATTACATCATATACTAAATGCAAAACATATAATTAATAATTATACATCCTATTTTTAATATATATATATATATGAAGTTTAAAAATTAATTAAAATGACATAGAATATTAAAATTTATATAACTAGAATAAAACTTAATATTATACATAAAATTAAACTAAAATATATAACTTGAAATAAAAAAATAATAAGAAGAAGAATAGATGAGATTTTGACTTTTTAATTTTGCAGAGTAAAGCATGAGAGTAAAGCATGAGGGAGAGAGACGATAGATTTGGGAGGAAGGGAGATAATATTATGAAAAGAAAAAAAAATAAAGATAAATAAATAAAGAGCTTATGTATTTTTAAAAATTTTATTTTTATATTTTTAATGTAGAATACATATCTGTTTTGATGTACGATACATAACAATTAAGACAAATGTTGTAAATTGATAGTATTAATAAAATTTTAATATAACAATTTTTTAAAACTATTATGTATAATATACCTATTACATAACGATTTATGAAAAAGTGTTACTAAGCGTTAACAAAAGCACATATGAATAACAATTTATTTAAAAAGAGTTATAAAAAATAAAAAGATGCACATGCACAACGGTTGTTACTACAAACCGTTATCTATTCAATGTTTTATATGTCACTCTTTGTAGTAGTGACAGACTTAGAAAGTAAGAACCGTTATCAAACCGTCTTAGTCATCCAAGATATGCAAGTGTATTACTGTTCATATAAGAGTATGAATCAACAGTGTAGAGACTGGTGGGAAGCTTGTTCAATCACTGTCGATGAGTCTCAAGTTGATGTGTCTAGTTCTACATTAGAGTCACCGTATCAGGAGGAGGATGATGTGAATGTAGTAAACGCTGTTGATGTAGATGATATGATATCAGTTTATCGAGACAGTGACCAGGTACAAATTGAAGATGAAGATCATCAAGACTCTGATGATATTCTCAAAACGAAGAAGATGATGATGAATATGAAGAAGAGAAAGCAGAAGATGACGAAGAAGAAGAAGATGACGAGGACGACTATGTAGATGAAGATGAGGAAGACAAAAATGACAATTAAGAAGATGAAGATGATATATATATATATATATATATATATATATATATATATTACGGGTCATCCAGTTTTTTTGAAGTGGTTCGACTGATTGAACCTTTTACGAGACTGGTTCGATGACCGGTCCGATTTTTAAGACATTGTTTTGTATACTTTTTTTTAAAATCTTATCAAGAAAAAGAATGTCATGTTTATTGAGGCAATAAGAGTATCAAATTTTCAAATGTCAGGACCAGCATTGGTTATATATTATAACGTCTTGAGATTAACTTGAACCATGAATATCCAAGTGAATAATAATTCTTAAAATAAAACTCTGAGACTAAGTGGTATGTAAATGCATGCTTTCAAATATGATTGATCCCCCTCCCTAGGATGAAGAAAAAATTTATAACAAATGGGTATAGGATAAGAAAAGACAAAAATCATCGCTCGCCGAGCGCGAGCGGAGATTAATACGTCTGCAAACGATATAACTTTTTCTGTAGATAAATATAAAATATTTAATAAAAGAAATTATTGGACTATAATTTATTGTGTATGATAAATTTTAATGTTATTCAATATAAATTATAGTAACTTGTATCGTATATAACATTAAATGATATTATCACATCAATTTTGGGCAAGTCAAATTATGCTCAATACAAACAATATATCGATGGTATAAGAAAGAAAAGGGTCGGACACACTTTTCATGAAGGGGGTGCTTGGCTGAGTTTATAAGGTACTTAAAACAACTTATAAGTTCATTAAAACAGTTTATAAGTTGTTTATGAACTTATAAGGTCATTAAAAATATTGAGCAAATTAAGTTATTTAAAAATAAATAGTAAAAAAAACTCTTAAAACTTATAAACTTATAAACCGCAACAAAAAGTACATAAATAACCCAATAACATATTGAATAGCTTAGTCAAACACTCTGGAAACTTGAGTGGGATCCATTTATACTTTACCTTTTTACCTTTTAACCCTTATAAGTGATATTTAACAGTTCCCGAAAGCAACGTGGGATCCACCTGCATTCCCATGGCATATGTTTCAAAATTTAGTCTAGCCTATGCCTCCCAACGGTAAAAGGGTCCCGTCTATATTCATCTTCATTTACAAAACCAACGGTGCAGATTTGTTTCAGCTAATTGATCCACAAAGCAATGAGTCATACGGTGGGATTTTGACGCGCCGTATATCGACGTGTCATGCGTTATAGCGGGGCCCACGCTTAGCTGCTGCACCGCCGCACGGGGCTTTCCATGGAGACAACAAGAGGTGATTGTGATATACGTGGATGTCTACGATTAACAGCAAACCAAGTCACTTCCTCAGATATGTAGTCTGTCCTTTTCCTTTTATTGTAACATCATGTAAACTATTCTTAACTTTCAATTGTTTCTATTATTCGATTCAAATTTTAATAATGTATTTTAAATTTAATAAAAATATTTAGTAAAATGAAATTTGAGTTATATTTAATATATTTTTTAAATTAAATTATTTCGGTTACGTGGATAGACGTGCCAGGATATTCAAGGTTTGGTCGAATTTAGCTTGAGAAAAAAGAGCTCAAAAAAAATTGATCTAAAAAATTCGTCCATAAATAGTCTTGAGCTCTTTAGGCTTTGGGTAGAGTTTTCGAGCTAATAAATGTTGTATAAATGATTATCTCATCGGTATGCTTAAAATGATTACTGACAAATCATTTCATATAATCAATGCAACATATGCAAAATGATCATCTCATTTTTAAGTTAAAATAGCGCACGACGAATCATTGTGAATAATTATCAAATGTATATCGTAAATAGAGTTTAAAATAATTTATCACTAAAATTGACGTTTGAATTTATAAGTTACAATGATAAAATCTAAAAATTAATTCAATACTTTGAATTTATAAGCTACAATGATAAAATCTAAAAAATAATTCAATACTTTGTCACAAAATATAATTGTAATAGTTAATAATTATTTTAAATAAATTCTTTATTTTCTAACGAAATGTAAACAAAGAAACATGTAATCAAAAATTAAAATAATATAATATGACTAATCTTTACAAATAAGTGTTACATAAATAGGTGCAAATAAGTGTTATACGAAAACTCGTAAAGAATTTATTTTATATTATAATTAAGAAGTATAATTAAA